>PVKA01001616.1:0-141757 GCA_004027165.1 Ctenomys sociabilis | reverse complement strand
GAGAGAGGGAGAGAGAGAGAGAGAGGGAGAGAGAGGGAGAGAGGAAGAGGGAGAGAGAGAGGGAGGGAGCAAAAAGTGGGTGTGGGTATTAAGGTTGCAGGTGGGATTTGGGTTGTTGGCCAGTGACCCCCGCCCCCCGTGTTCAGAGGAATTTCTGGCTATCCAGGAGGGCCCAGACTATCCAGGATTTTGAGGGGTGGCAGGGGGGCAGAAGACCAACTCCAAAGGTGGCCGTGGGAGCGGGACTTAGGCCAGCCTGGCTGGCTTGGTGATGGAGGAGGGACCATGGCCCAGGCACGTGGGTGACTGAAAGCTGGAAAGAGCCAGGATTGCAGCCCTATGGCTCCAGATTGAAGGCAGCTTTTGATTTCAGCCCAGTAGGACCGCACCTGGGTTCTGGCCACCAGAATGGGAAGGTGATGGGGGCTGGCAGATGTGACACAGCAGCCACAGGAAACTGACTCCAGCTGTTGGCTAAGTGTCCTGGCTGCGTGCACAGGTGTGGTGGAGCAGGCCCTGGGCCATCAGGAGGGCGTGGGGCAGCAGGCCACAGGCGCCCCATGCCACATCAGGTGACTTGCCGCCCACTAACGTGGACCTGTGGGCTCCGTCGTGCCTTCATTGGAGGTGAGCCACAGGGATGGACATGGGGGAGCCGAGGTGACTGCTGCGAGCAGTCCCCACGTACCCCATGCGGTGCTCCGTTGTCACATTCTTCATCCTCTCGGGTTTCCCACCTCCCCTGTCCTCCTGCAATTCCTGGCCCACCAAGGGCCTCGGTCTGAGGGACCCTGGGTACGAATTTATTGACATGCAGTGGCAAACAACCCACAAACAAGGGAATTATGAGTCTCCCTCCTGGGACTTCCTAGGAGTCATTGCTCAGACACCCACACCCCAAACTGCCAAGGATGGCACTCCAAAGGAGCAGGGCCATTTGGCCCTCTGGGCCTGGAAATGTCCCACCCAGAGATGGCATGTGAATGAGCACAACCCTGCCCACAGCAGACATCACTAATCAGCTATAGCATTTGTTCTCACTACATCTGGACATGACAGAAATATCTTTCTTGACAGGGGTCTGAGCAGGTGCTAGCAGCAGGTGGAGGGAACTGGGAGGGTGAAGAGGTTCCGTGTCCACTACTGGTCACTTCCTATGGATACGTACGTGAGCCCACTATCCTTCTCAGCAACAAGCTTCAGACTCCTAAAACTGGGAAAGGAAAATGCTCTTGGAAAAATAGCTCAAGGAAAATGTGGTTTAAAGGATTCCAACCTCTTCCCTGTGTAGCTCTTCTTATTATTAGTGGTATCTGCAAAGATTTACGGACCACCCACTATGCACCAGGATCCATTTCTGAACCTTCCCATGATGGTATATGAGTGAACAGGGCCCTGCCCATGGCAGACATCACCAATCGCATCCTGTATTTTTGCTCCTCTTTGGAAGTAGGAACACTGGAGCTCCTTGAAGGCTTCTCGCTTGCCCCTGTGATGAGGGAGCCCCCCCTTGCGGAAAGTGCCTCTATCATGAACAAGATGCAGAGACAGACCGCCTCAATTCAACAAGAGAGTCTGAGCATGATGCTCGGGTGACCTCACAAAAGACCCACAGCAGAAATGAAGTGAAAAAAAAAAATGGAGGTGAGGAAGTTGTTCAAGGGCTTCCCGAGCACTGGCCATGGGCCAGGATCCGTGGCCCCAGCACTCACTGTGCCAGACAGGATGTCTATCTCTGCAGAGCTCAGTCTCCTGGGAAGAGAGCCCAAACACGTGTACAAATAAAAACAAATTCACAGATGGTGGAAAGCACCCCGAAGTGCCAAGTCTGGGGATCCCTGGATCCCTCACTCTCAAGCAGTCACTTCCTGCTGTACAAATACCACCGGGAGTCCTGGCTTTCTCCCATGCAAATCGCTTTTATCCCGGTGGGGGGGGCAGGTCCGACACCTCTGTCTCCAGCCGACTGTCACCGTGCCAGCCCAAGGCAATCTTCCTCATCACTGCAGCTCCTCTTGATGCAGTCAACCTTGATTGATGGGACGCCTACCGTGTGCGCGGGACTGGCTCTGTCATTTGCTCTGGCCCAGGGTAGTCAGGAATTCTTATCCCGAGAGCCCAACACGGCGGGGACTTAGTGGCGAGGTCTACAAGCTGTGGGCTATTAGATTACTAGGGCCAGGAGGACCGAGAGGGTCCTGTGCAGAGTCTGAAAGACCCCACGCGCTGCCTGCCCAGCATGGCCCTTGGTCCTTTCCAACAAATGGCTGTCACAGAACACAGGTCCCACGTGAGCCGAGAGTCTTACTTTTAAAGCAAAAGAACCCAGGCATTGGGAGGTTGTCTGGCAAGTGCAAGGACCTAAGTTCGGTCCCTGGTACTGCGTGCCCTGGCATGCCGGCCATTGAAACCGGGTGTGGTGGCACAAGCCTGTAATCCCAGTGCTGGGAAGCTGAGACAGGAGGATCAATATGAGTTTGAGCTGTGTAGAAAGACCCTGTATTAAATAAATAAAGAAAGAAAGAACCCAGAAATGAAATAGTTTTGTGCAGTCTCCTGGTATTTATGTATGTATGTATGCATGTATGTATGTACGTATTTAGTACAGGGTCTATAGGGTCTCACTACACAGACGGGACTCATAGTGATCCTCCTATTTTCAGCTTCTCAAGCACTGGGATTACAGGCACACACCACTACACCCAGTCTCAATTGCCATCTCAGTGTATCCCAGGAGCAGGGCTGGCACTGCACACTGGGGATCAAATCCTGATTTTATTCTATATTTTCTTGTATTGTTTTGATACTGGAGACTGAACCAAGTAGGACCTCTTAGTCTGTATTCTCAGCTCCATTTGTTCCTTTAAGTTTTGGTCTGGAAGAGTTTGAGACAGGGTCTTGCTTTGTAGTCCAGGCTGGCCTTGAATGTGAGGCGACCCTCCTGCCTCAGTCTTCTGAGGGTTGCAGGTGTGTGCCACTATACCTGCTGTTTGTTTAAATTTTGAAAGAGAGACCTGCTCAGTTGTGCAGGCCTGCCTCAGACTTGTAATCCTCCTGCTTCAGCCAGCAGAGCAGCCGGGATTCCTATGTGCCACTACACCTAGCCAACCCAAGTTTTAAGTGTTGGCCGCCAAATCACCTAAAAAATAACGATAAAGGGCTGGTGAGATAGCTCAGCAGACTAAAGCGTTGGTTAGGTAAACTCAGCGATCGCAGTGCAATCCCCTGCACCCCATGCTGAACCAGCCCCGCCCCCCAGGGCCTGCCCAGCCCACTAGAGCCCAGGCCTGGCCAAGCAGTTTATAATCCCAGGGCTGGGGAGGCTGAAAGCAGGAAGATCACGACAAATCCAAGCCGTGTAGTGAGACCCTGCATCAACCAACTACATTAATAATAATAATAAAATAGTAAATAAAACTAAAAACTGAATAGCAAAGACAGAACTCATCACCTGCAGGCTGAGCCCACCCCGACTTTTTCTTTCCCAGGTGGGAAATACAGGCTCAGGCAGCCAGAATGCTGGACTGCGGTGCTCAGTGGAAGCTCGGGGCCTATTTTCCTCAGGATAGAGCCTCCCCCTCCCCCACCCCTCCAGGTCACACAGTGCTGTCCCAGAACCCAGCCCAGGGACTTCTTGTGGGGGCCCAGAGTTTGAGGTGGGGGCACAGCTTTGCCTAAAGTGGCTCTCTGTCACTCTCTGTCTGTCTGTCCCTCTCCCCCAACACATACCTTGGCTTGGACTGTTTCTCTTTCTTGGCTTCTGGCTCTTCTATGTTTCTCTTCCTCTCTCTCTCTCTCTCTCTCTCTCCCACACACACACACTTCTATCCCTCCATCCTCCCGTTCTCTTCTCTCCCCATCACCTGGCCCTCCCCACCCCACCCTCCAGCGCCCACCCTGTCTCTCTCCTTTCACCCCTGACGCCGCTCTTTCTGCTCCCCACGCTCACCCGGTCCCCCAGGCCTGTCCTCCCCTGCCCTCGAGTCCCTGTGGCCAGAGCGGAAAGGTTACTGTACACAGGAAGGACGCGGGGCGGGAGGGGGGCAGAAGTAATCAACCCCTGGCGACCTCGCTGCTCCCCGCCCGGCTGGTGCTCCAGGCCTGTGGCTTGCCGCACCCCCTCCCCCGCCACAGCCCGCCCCCAGCCCCCGGGTCCCCTTGCTGACAAAAGGCCTATCTTCTCTCTGCCTAAATGATTTAAATTCTAATCAAACATCATTTATAGTACATCTCGGAGCCGTCTCCTGGGAGCTGCTCCCACATGAGACGTTGCCATGGCAACCGGGGGGTCTTGTTTCAGAAATGTCAGACTGTATTATTGTCTTCACACTTCTCTGATAACCTGGCGTCTCTCTCTCGCTCCCTCTCTCCCGCGCTCACACCACCAGCCCTAGGAATTTATTCCTCCTCTCTCTCGCTCCTCCTTTCCCTCCATCCCAGCCCCTTGGCTTTCCTGGGACAACCCCAGGGGAAGTGGCCTGGCGGATTCCCACCCAGCTCCCCTCGCCACGTCCCCCCGCTTGGGGAAGGGGTCCCTCCCCCGACTGCCCTTCGTCTCCCACATACACGCGGCCCCCTCTAGGGGCTTGCTGGAGGGCTCTGGTGTCATTTTATTTTGCTAGATATGAAAATGAGACATAGATTTTTCTAGGCGATGCGTGTGTGAAGTTCTAATCGGGCTTTTTTTTTTCCTTTGGGGGGCAGGGAGAGGGAGTGATGGGAGGGAGTAGGCCCCTGACGCATGCAGATGCAGAGGCGTGGACAGGCTCGAGGCACGGTGTGCTGTGTGCACACGTGTGTGATAGTGGGGGTGCCACCCCACAGGGCTGGTCTAGTCCTCTACAGCTCTGGAGACACAATGGCCACATCCGCACTGGAGCCCGTGTCTCCTCCTGCCAGCCCACCCAGGAGGCCAGCAAACTGTCAAGGTGGGAACACAAGCCACAGCACCCCCGAGGGCACCTCCCAGACCAGAACATCTCACAGAACATTATTTATGAGAATCACATCACTTCATTCTCCTCTCCGTAAATAGGAGACTCTGTCATTACCCCATCTCACAGATGTGGAAACTGAGGCTCAAACAAATATCAGGAAGGAGCCCACATAAATGGCAGAGGCAATTATGGAGATGGGACGCCCTGCCCATCTGGGGGAGGGGTGGGCGCAACTCCTTTCCCTCTTTTCCTCTCCTTATTCAAGACCCCAGCAAAAGTGGGGGCAGGGTGGGCCTTCCCAGACCCTTTGCCTGGCGCCCTTACCACCCACTCAGGAGCACAGGTGGAGAGGGTCCTGTGCGCCTGTACAGCCGGGCTGCCTGCAAGAGGCCCTGGAACCCTCCGTGACTTTTCCGAAAGGAACCCAACGTTTGCAGTTTCCTTGGGCCTCACCGGGACCTCACGGAGACTGACAGACCCAGAGAAAGACTCTGGGCCTCCGAGCGTCTGTCGCGCTATCCCTGTGTTGTGTCTCGAGCCCTCCGGCTCTCTCCCTGTCCTTGTGTCTCCCGTCATGTCTCTGTCTCTCCGTGTCACTGCGTCCAGGCCTGTGACTGATCCCCAGAACAGGGGAGCGAGAGAGGCAGGAGAAGGAGGCCCAGGGTCCCCGCCAAGCCAGACACCCGCCCGCCTGCGCTGTTTGTCCAGGCCGGGACATTGATCGCGCCGCCCGCCCGCGCCACCTCTGATAAATCCCCGCCACAGTAATGAACCTCACCACACACGCTCGCAAAGCACACACCAGCCCTGGCCCCAGCGGTTAATATTTAACTGAATAAGGGCCATAAATATGGAAAATGGGACTTTTAATTAAATAAGCAGCTTTTAAAAGGGCCCTTGGGCGGGAGAGGCTTTTGTTTAAATATGATTGATTTGACATGTCCTTTCGCTCTCACACTCTCCCGAGCTGCCTCCAATGACGCTAACTCTCGGCCCCCCGGCCCCGGAGCAAGTCATCGAGACCAGGCCCTGCCTGCCTGCCGCAGGGGGCGAGCCCTCTGGGAAGGAGGTGTCCCCACAGGGTGTGTGACGCCCTCTGCCCAGCCTTTGTGTTAGGCTCAGCCCCACTCAGAGACCACCACCTTCTGAAAGGACAGGTCATCAGGAAGCCCCGCCCAGGTCCTGGGGTGCAGGGGTCCTGTAGAGGTTGTATCACTGCTATCTATCCACTGTGCCTCAGTTTCCACATCTGTAACATGGGAAAAATCAGGATGAGTGCTGAGGAGGACCATGCCATGCTGGTTTCCTTTCCTGGTGTTGTCACCAGTGTGGCAGGAAACTGTGACCCCTAGGAGGTCACGGGGGCACCCAGGAGGGCACGGGGCAGCATTTGGAGTGAACCCCACGCCCTCAGTTCTGCCAGACCCATCACAGGCTGGCAGTAAGTCACCCAGGAGCTCAGTCCTCAGCTCCCCACCAGAAGACTGCAGCAGTCAGTCTGGCTGCCTCCCAGCGGGTGGCCTTGGACTCCCAGAACTCTCCAAAGAGAGGAACCAGGTCCTGTGTACTCTGAAGTCCTTTCTACCTGGCTAATCCCATGCACATGTGGGACCTCAGAGCCCTACCGCCCAGAAAAGCTAGCTTCCTCAGTCTGGAGCTAGGATGGGGACCCTGGCTGCTGTGTCCCCAGGGCTATGTGCTGGGCTCCGGGCTGTCCTAGCCTGGCCTAGTCCTGGCTCCTGCGGGTGGATGAAGAGGCCAGCTCCCCGAGTGATCAGGAAAGCCCTGTGGGGATCACCTGCTTCCTAGACGGCAAGACGAGTCCCACTGTCCCTGCAGGCCAGCTCTTCCAGGAAGCCCTCCTGGCACGCCGTGCTTGCTCCTAACCGCGTACCCTTCCTTGCTGTTGCCTGGCAGGACCTGCCCATGCTTTGCGGCACGGCTTCCTGGGACGCTCCCTGCATTCATCCCTCTCGCATAGTCGAGTGCCACTTCCTGGTGGCCTCTGCTATGTCCCCGTTTGTAGGATCTTTTTTTTTGCAATGCTTTGAAACTGGATTTATGCTCTATCTTCATCTACTTTTAGTTGCTAGAAATACATCATTACTTAGGCATTTCAGAATTCATGGCATCTTTAGGCTGGGAAGGAGTTTCTACCTGGTCCGCACTACCAGGGATTGGAGAAAATTCAGGTAAATCAGACAGACCAGCTTGCTACTTCCTGAAGAGTACCATCTGCTGCAGATCAGACTTTAAAAGCACCCGCCTTTCTAGTGCCCCAAACAATTCATTCCGACCCCTTCGCTCCTTTATAAATTTACTTCATCTTCTGATTTCTTGTCTCTCTCTTCCCTGGAGGAGGTGGTGATGATGTAGGGAAGAGATTTTGATTTTCAAGAGGGAACTGGGTGCTTAGACTCTGCCAGTGACAGGTTAAGAGTCACCTGGCTCTCTCTTGTTGGGTCTTCGCCACCAGCCTGTGAGCTGAGTGCCGGTATCTTAGTCAGCAGGTGAGAGGAAAGTGGCCCAGAGATGTTACCAGCTGGCTCAGAGTCACACAGCTCGCAAGTGGCACAGCCTGAGTCATACCCAGAAGCCCTGACCCTTGACCTTCCGACCTTTCCTCCATCTGCCCTCCTCCCCACTGGTGACTCAAGGCCTGTCACAGGAAGTGTCACTGAAAGTTTCCACGGGGAGGGGAGGTTAGTCCAAGGCTAAAGGCCTGTGCTCCTTTGCACAGCAGTACAGGAGGGGCAGCCCCATCTGGAAAGCAGGAGCAGTTTGCCGCCCAGAAGGGACTGCCCTGTACCCTCTAGGGCCCCATGCAGAGAGAGCTAGAGGGGCCAGGGAGCTCTGTCAAGAGGCCAGTGTGGTGAGCTACAGCCCCGGCATAGTCACAAGCCCCTAACAACCTTGCTTTGGGTGGGGTGTCTAGAGCCAGGGGCCCAGTGGCAGCTCCAAGGACAGTTGACAGCCCCCTTCTCCTGGGGGCAGCTGTGGGCTAGGAGCTGGTCAGCAAGACTCCCCATCTCTCTTGACTGTCATATCGGTTGCCATGGCAACTCCTCCCAGGCATCACCCAGTTCTAGCCGAGACTGTTTCCTGAGCTCATGGCTTTGGGCAGGTGGGTACGAGGCTGGTGCTGGACTTGGGTGGAGATGGCAGCAGGTGGAGTTTCTGAATTGCAGGCACAGTGGAGAACACCATGGGGAGGTCCCTGCTCACCTGACTTGTAAGCCCAGAGTAACTTGGGATGAAACCACGTGCTGAGTTTGTTTGAAGAGAGACCCTCAGCCTGAGAATCTCTTCCTAGCCCCTGACCGTCGAACATCGCTCAGTGAGTCCTACATATTCCCTATTCCCAGGTCTCTTCTGCCAGCCCCACGCCCTGCCAGCAGTGGGTTCCAGCCACCTTCCTCTCCTCCCCAGGCAACTGCAAACCATCTCCTGGGTTTGCTGGGTGGTCTGACCCTGGGGATGCCCCCCTGCACTCTGAAGCCAGGGACTTCTCTAGCCAAAGGCCTCTTTGGTCCTGCCTTGACTGTCCTTTCTCCCAGCAGCAACCCAAGCCCATCCAGGCCACCCTCACACCTTGAGCAACAGGACCGCATCAGGCCCAGGCAACACGGGCAACCAGGGAGGCTGGGAGCAAAGGTCAGGGGAGGCCAGCTCCTTTCGGTGTCAGAGAAGATTATGAGTCCCAGCTCTCAGAGCTGAGGGCTGGGGCCAAAGTGAGCCTGTGATCCCAAGTGAGAGGAGGTTGGAGGTCACCAGCTGGCGCCATTGTGTGTCAATATTAACACAAGAGTCACCTAATTGGGGTGGGTCAGCCAGTGCGCCCAGCCAAGACATGTGGCAGGAACGGGACTGGATCAACCCTCACGTTCCACACAGCCAGCTCAAAATCGTGACTGATGATGTTAAAGTGGAAGTAGTGTGAGCCAGGTATGGGGCTGGTGCCTGTTTGGGCTTGCTTCCTGCACATTTTTTTTTTTTTTTTTTTTTTTTTGGTTTGTTTTTCTGTTTTGTGGAACTGGGGATTGAACTCAGGCCCTTGAGCTTGCCAGTCAAGCACTTATTCTGCTGAGCTATCTCCCTGGCCCTCATGCACTTGAGTAATTGTATGATGTGGCCTTCCATTCTCCCCATAAGATTCCTCGCTGCCTTATTCTACAGCCAAGGATACTGGGCACAAGATAGCAAGGCCTTATGCCAGGGGAGCAAGGCCACAGGGCAAGCTCATCTGTCCCCTCCCGGTGCTGGGGAGCATGGATGACTGTCTCTTTTTAATGAGTGAGAAAAATGAGGCTCAGAGAAGGATCAACTTGTCCAAAGCTACACAGCTCTCAATGACAGAGCTGAGTGGCAGACACAGGTACATCCTGAGACCCCACAAGCCCAGCAGCTCCATGTCTTTAAGCTCATCCCTCGCCGGGGTTCTTTCAAGGCTTCTTCTCCATCCGTGGGCCTCTGCTGCTTCCCTCCTGGACTCAGGAATGGTGATCTTTCCCTGGCTGCTGGACACAGACTGACCACGGAGGCCAGCACTCCTCTCCTGTGGCTGGGGTTTAGTGACGTCCCTAGTACTCTTGCCGGAATGGTCATGTCTAAGAACCTCACACCTTGACCTCCCTAGCTGCCCAGGGAGCTGCCCAGCACTGCAATGCTGCGATCAGAAACCAGCCTAGCAGCAGTGAACGCCAAGAGCGTGTCCCAAGGGCCTCTGTGCCCAGGGACACCATGGTGAGCAGGGCCCCGCCCATCTCCGCTTGCTGGGACCTGGCATTCTAGGGTGAAAGTTGGACAGTGACTTTGGACCCATGCCCACGGTGACACTGAATCTGTGATGAGGGCCTCCAAGGGCAGGATGGCTTCGCGGAGCAACTTGGCCACCAAGGTAGCACTTGCAAAGGCCTGGCATGCTTTCCCCATTGGGTCTGGGGAGGTGGGTAGCTCCATATTTATCAGTGAGAAAACTGAGGTTTGAGGCTTGAAAGTTCTTGGGAGGGAGGTGGGGAGTGGCAGGGCCTAGATCCTGACCTAGGCCTGTCCGATGTTACATCTTCCACTCTGGTGCCTGAGGCTAGAATCCTGTGCTGAGGGGAAGAAAATGTCCCTCAGGAGAAAGTGCAGGTTGCCTGGGGTGTGTGTTACACGGGTTGAGGGTGCCGCAGGAGAAACTCAGCTCACAAGAAATCAAGCAAAAAGAACCGTATTGCCTCAAACAATGCAAAGCCAGCAATGGATGGCTTCGGGGCAGCTGGATCCAGGGGCTGAATGCCAGTCTCTCTCTTTTCCTGGTTCTGCTTTTCAGGTGTAGCCTTAATTATCGGACTCTGCAAGATAGTTCCTGCAGCCCTCTGCTGTCCCCTTCCTCCCAGTGCTAACTGAGCCTCTTCTCTGCCAATGCTACCCTCTTGGTCATGTGCCTATCCTAGAACCAATCAGTGTAATTAGGGGGTCTAGAATACTCTGATTGGCCCAAGGCTGGTCACGTGACTATCCTGGAACCAATGGGGAGTTGGCATACTTGGTTAGAAAATGGCAATGAATTGCATACAAGAGATTGTGCAGAAGGCAAAAGGAGCCACGGCTGGATCCCTCCTGGGGATCGTAGCATCATTTACATTCAGGCTTGGGGTGGACTCGCCTGTCCTCCCCTCAATGCTGCCAGCCCACTCTCGCTCTGGATGGCTTCTTCCTCACTTCACCTGGAAACTAGGGATCACCTCAACATCAGCCTTGCAAACTTCAGGGGTTCTAGCCTAGGGACTGCTTCAGGGTTAGGGCTTTGTTGGTGTCAGCAGCCTGAGCCTCACCACACCCGTTCTGCAGGACGGAACCTAGGGCTGAGGGTGTGCTTACCTTAAGCCACACCCTGGGTGGGAGAACCAGACCTAGACAGATGTGGCTTTCAAAGTCTGTGCTTGGTCATCATAGATCTGGACAGATGAGCCTATGTCACTTGTACGAGTAGCAGATTTTTCTCTTAGCCATTTAGGCCAATTTATGAAATGGGATACACTGTGTATTGCTCATCTTGTCACAGTTTAGATAAAAAGCTCCCTTAGACATGGATTCATCCACTCATTGTAAATAAAAAAATTGAATCTACCTAGACAGTAATCACTGATTCTATTTCACCCTCCATGAGAATTTGAGTCACCAGGAAGCTAGGCATGGTGGTGCATACCTGTAATCCCAGCATTCAGGAAGCTGAGGCAGGAGGATCTCCATGAATTTGAGGCTTTCCTGAGCTACATAGTGAGTTCAAAAACAGCCTGAACTGCACAGTGAGAACCCGTCTCAAGAAAACCAAACAAATAAAATAAATAAAGGATCCAGGGAGATGGCTGAGTGGAATAAGTGGTTCCCTGGCAAGCACAAGGGCCTGAGTTCAATCCCTGGTTCCACCAAAATAAAATAAATAAATAAATAAAACAAATTGGAGCCATCAGGGTAGCTGGGCATGGGTTATGTGCCTGTAATCCTTGAAGCAGGAGGATCACCAGAAGTCAAAGGCCAGCTTGGGCAACACAGCTGAACTACATAGCAGACCTGTCTCAGAAACAAAACCACAACCATCAGGGTACCTGCGATAGGATCACAAGACAGAGATACAGACGTCTCATCGCGAGCACCTCCGGGGAGCCCTCTGCTCCCCCTCCAAGTGCTGTCCAGGCCACCACAGTGGTTACCGATTCTGGAGCACTGATTTGGTCTCCTTTGTGCAGCTGTAACAGAACCCCCAAGGGTTCACAAGGATAACTTTGTAAGGAAAAGAGGTTTCCTGAGCTCCCAGCCCCGGAAGTCCATCTGCTGGGCTCCAGTGAGGGCCTCCTGGCGGGGGGCGCCGGGCTTCCTAGCAACTCCCCTGCGCCGCACCTGCCACGCCCCACCTCTTACAGGTCTCGCCTCCCAGCACCACCCCGTGGGGAGCAAGTCCCAACAGGAGTGGGATGCACACCATAACAGACACCTGCTCTGTGCTAAGTTCCAGAACTCAGCCTGGGGCCAACAGGCCTCCCAGAAGTCCCCGCGGGGTCTCTTTGCATCTTGTGCGCGTGCAAAAGGCAAAGAGGTGAGGGAAAAAGAAGCGAGGTGACGTGCTCAGAGTCATGGCGAGTGTGGCAGAGCTTGGATTTGAACTTGGGTCTGCCTCCACACACGTGAGAATCAGTCTCGTGACCATGACCTTCCACCTCCTCTTGGGGTGTCTGGTGTTCCATGGCTTTCCTGAAAGGTCAGTGTTTAATTGGTTTCCAGGGGGTTGGTTTGGCTTGATTTTCTTTTGTTTTATTTTCCAGTACTGAGGATTGAACCCAGGGCTTCCTGCTTGCTTGGCAAGCAATCCAGCCCGGAGCTACATCGCCGGAGTTTCACAATTTTTTTAATTTGGAGGCTCCTTCAAAGTCTCAGGTTGGCCTCAGACTTGTGATCCTCCTGGCTCAGCCTAGGGAGCAGCTGGAATTACAGACACGCAGCACTGAACCCAGCCAATTTTTCTGCCAGGCCAAGTGGATATTTGCATGATTCTGAAATCAAAGTCTTCCTTAAAGCTCCTGGCTTGGGAGCTTCCTCCGCTTCCCCTGGTCTGGTCCTGTCTCTGGACGTCACAGACAGGGTGTTAGCTCATCTAGTCCCTAGTGAGCACCTCCCACCTCAGTCAGGTGCCCCTGCTCAAGCCAGGCCCACATGGATCCTTTCTATGACCCCCGGCAGACACAACCCATTTAGCGGGTGAGGAAGACTCCAGGATGTCAGTCCCAGGGCCGAGCAGAACAGAAAGCCCATCCCTGGTCCCCACGATGACAGGTCAGCTCCTCCTGCTTTGCTGTCCTCAGCCTTTGCGAAGGTCAGCAGCGGGTGGGGACCACCTCGCAGTGCAGGAGGGTGGGAGCCAGCTGAGGATACTTTAACAGCCCCGGCAATGCCTGACATTTGGGTTTTACGCTCTGTGGAAAGTGCGCTAATTACTCCCGTTCACTTGCAAGTCCAACTTAACGGCCACTTGGATTTTATGGAGTGCTGGGGGCTACCATTTCTGTGTGGCTTCTGGAGACCTCAGTGGCAAAGGGTGGAGCTGCCTCCTCAGAGACTCCAGCGGGTGGCTCTCTGCAGGAAAGATGTGCACAGCTCTGCCATCCACAGGTCCCTGGGGGGAGACACAGCACAGCATCCCCATTTGGCAGGTGGGAAAACTGAGGAGAGTTCTGGGAGGGAATGGGCTGCCTTCTAGCCCTGGAACCTGCCCCCCCCTTTTTAAACATTGATTTCAGCTTACCTGGGACAGAGAAAGAAATGGCTGTCAGGGAAAGGGGAGCTCTCAGTCTCCCCCAAAACAGTCACCTGTGAGAGCAAGAAAGTCATTCAATCCCCCACCCCCATACATTTTATAGATGAAGACAAATTGCATTAACAAATGTTTGTTGGCAGAGGAGTAAATGAATGAATGCATGAAATGCAAATGAAGTTTAGGGGTCCCAGGACACACAGCACACCCCAGGGTGCCTGTTAGGTTTAGACTATGTGCTGCATGCCCTCGGGGCATGGCTGGGGTGACCAATGTCTGAGACAGTCCTAAGGAGTTCTGGCTGCAGGCGACGCTGCGCATTCTAGGTGTGAGGCGTAGCAGTAACGGCAGGCGGGGGTGCCCGCTCACACTGCACTCTGCTCTGGCTACTTCGATCTCTCGATCTCTCGCTGGGGACCCTGGAGGATGAGCACTACCACCCGCTGTACAGACCAGGAAGTGAAGCTGTTGGGGTTAAATCACCTTCCTGCAGCCTCACAGAGAAAGCATGGGTGATAAAGAATCCAGCCCAAGCCTCTGAACTGTGCACCCTGGGCCAGGCTGAGTCGTCTTCCCTCTGCTGGGGCCAGAGCACCAGAAGGGGAGGGAATGTGAGCCAGCGAGGCTTCTGCTCTGGAATTTGTGGTGCCCCATGGGCCAGTGGGCCGTGGCCAAAGCAAAGTCCAGCCAAGCCAGGAGTTTCTCAGCAGACCCCCACCCCCTCCTGGGAGGGGAATGAAGCCGGCTCAGCCCCTTTGTGTGCTGTCTGGAAAGCGGATGTCCTGCCCCTGTGGGGGCTCTAGTTTCTGCCCCTTCTGCCTCCTCCTGGATTCCAGGGGCTTTCAGTGGCCCACCAGGCCTTCCAGACAGCTGACATTTTACACGGGCCCGAGGTTTCCCCTGTGGTCAGCTCCGGGCAGTGATAACAGGATTAACCCCATGCAGCAGATCACTTAATTAAACTTTGGGAGGGAGAATGCTGCCTTCTCTCCTGGCAGCTCTGGGGTTAGAAGGAAGGGGCTCTCAGGGGCCAGACAGAGCCACTGTGCCCCCTGCAGTCAGTTCCGGGGCAGCCCAAGCCTGAGAACATCCTTCCGGCTTTCCTGTTCCAGCAGTCTAGGAAACTAGGTCCTGTCATAGTTTGTTACTAAGGATACAGAAAGGAGGACTCTACAACCTCCCTTGGTTTAGAGGCTAGAGTCCCTCCCACCAGCTCCTCCCACAGGGGTGAAGTCTGTGAATCCCTCCCCTTGCCTACCACCTATCTCTCTGGAGGTAGAGCCTTCAGCCCCTCCTCCCACATGGGTGGAGCCTATAAAATCCCTCCCATAGGGGGTGGGGCCTAAAGCCCCTCCTACTGCAGGTGGAGCCTACAGTATCCCTACAGTAACTCTGGGTTAGCAGGGCTACCCTCCCACCACTGCCCACAGGAGCCAGAGAGAAGCCCGGCCACAGCCAAGAGCCATGACGCAGAGGCTGGTGAAGAAACACTTCTTGCTCGTGGTGTGGCGCTGCTGGACGTGGGGCCGTTTGTTTTGCAGCACTATTGTAGCACAGGCTGACTGACGCAGCCTCACCCTGCCTTTGTGTTACCTCTGCCCTCCCCCTGGGCCCATCTTGTATCTCAGCTGGGACCTGCAGGCTGAGTCTACCTCAGTTAGGTGAAGAGGGCAGGGACAGGCACTCAGGCAGTCGTTACAGTGGGTGCCAAGGCCCTGTGACAGGTGGGACCATGACAAGCTGAGAGAAATGAAGACAAGCAAGAGGAGGGGTGCTGACGTGCTCAAACAGGAAGCTCTGGACAGACAAGGGGGGGCAGCCCATCCGCCCCTGGCGCACAACCCTGCGAGAGAGCCTGCATTCATGCTCCTTGCACAGATGGGAGCCAGGAACCCCGAGAGCTCCCTGTGTAGGGCTAGGGGTGTCCCAGCCCCCTCAGCTCAGACCTCAGGTTTCTCTGCTCAGGAAAAGAAACCAGCACTAGAGCAGCTTCTCTATTCTTCTGTTTCATTCTTTTTCTTTTCCTTCCTTCTTTTTATTTCCTTTTTGGTACTGGGGACCCAGGACCTTCACAGGGAGCTGCATCCCACCCCACCCCATCCCCTATTTTAAAACTTTGAGATAGAGTCTCAACAAAATCTCTCAGGTACCCAGGTTAGGCTCATATTACCATCCTCCTGCCTCAGCCTTCCATAGTGCTGCAGTTACAGCCTGGCTTCTCTTTCTTCTCAGCCTTCATGACAATTAGCGTTTACCTCAAAAGCAACTCTGATTTAATAGCTGCCTAAGGCAGGAAAGAGTTTCCCAATTGATTAGTAATGCCTGCTTCAGAACAGGAAAAGAGCACAAGAGATGTGTGTTATGTACTTGCTATTTTATTTTAGGGAGCGCTGTAGTTGTTCCTTGCAAAATCTCAGACCAGTATAGGAGCCAAGTTTTGAAGGTCAGCTCCAAACTGACCAGCCAGGCAAAGAATGAAACCATTCCTGCCAGAGAAAACATCAGGGAACAAAGGGTTGGAAGACCATGGAGAGAAGTCAGGGGGTGTGGGCAGCAGGAAGTGACAGCAGACGTGTGTGCAAGCAACATGCTGGCTGGCTGGGGTGAGCTGGGTGAAGAATGCAATGGTCACCCCGCCCCCAATGCTCGCTGCAACACGGACATAGCCGAGCTTTGGCACCCGGTGAGCCCCGCGGGCCTGCTTTTATAAAGCAGTGCAGGGGCTTGGGGCACCCTCAGCTGACCTGCTGCCCGCACTGCTTTCCCTGCTCAGCCACCACGACGGAGCTGAGAAAGAGCAGCAGCACCCGTCAGCTTCGAAAGTGAAACCCCACCAGGTGCTTAGGGGGCCCCGGTCACCCGTGCTGGGCAGGCCCCATGTGGCATTTCAGGCAACTGCTAGCGTCTCCCAGCAACTGGGTGAGGTGTGCTAGCTTCCTTCTGCAGACGGGGACACTGAGGCTGGAGCAGCCAAGCGACTTCTCCAGCTCACACCTTGGGCGTGGAGGTTGGGCTCCACCCACCGCCCCACTGAAGTCTGCTTTACTGCCACCTGCCTCTTGAAGAACATGTGAGAACCTTTTTTTTTTTTTTAAACACATGAGAAAGTGAAGTGCCCGGCACCTCCATGGTTAATTTGGGGTGGTGACGGTTCTGGTGGCTAATATCATTTTCTCACTGCCATTACTGGTGCTGCTGGGGGTTACTGTGTGCCAGGTGCATTGCATGTAATTCCCACCTTGTCCTCACAAAATGAACCCGATGAAGCCAGGGGGCATCATTAGCCCTAGCCTACAGAGGGGGAAACTGAGGCTCAGGCAGCGTTGTGACCAGTCCCAGCCCTCTCGGAGACAGCGCTGGGATTTGAACTCAGATTTGCTGTGCACCCAGCAGGCCTCCTCTGCCTCAGAGGCCAGCGTCAGTCCTGCCCCCACCCCCACACCCCTTGTTCTTGTCCCTGAGACTGGCCATGCACTTCCATCTTTTCTCTCCCATGTGAGCTGGATGGCACAGGCAGGTGTGGCAGAGGACGGAGCCTCGGCCCCCGTCGCTCAATTGGGAAATTGAGGCCCAGGGAGGAGGGGGCCTGTCCGGCTGGGAAGGCAGGCCAGGGCTCCCTGCAGGGTGGGGCTCCCTCCCACCCAGAGTCCAGCCGGAAGCCCCCCTCATGCCGTCCTCGCCTGCCGTGTTCCCCGCAGGGGACAGTGATGGATTCTGCGGCCTCTGTTCTCATTCCCCATCCCGCATCGCACGCCCTCCCTCCTCAGCTCCTCCTGCAGACAGATGACAAGTGAGAACGTCTGTGACCCAGAGAAATTATCTTCCCTTCTCTTTCACCGCATAATTTTCTGCCCTCTCGTCTGGACAAGCCTGGGTGATTTTTAGCTACAAAAGGGGGGGGGGGATTATCATTCAGAAAAAAAAAAAAAAAGAAGGCGGCTCCTAGCTTGCCAACAGACAGGCTGTCTCTGGGTGAAAATGAGAATCTCCTGCCTTGTGAACTGGGGGGACGCAGCAGGATGCAGGAGGATGAGTACAAGCCTCACGGGGGGCAGGCTCTCAGCCTTCAAATTCCAGAGGCCCAACACACCTGCAGATTTTCCCGGGGGTACCCCACAGTCCCCGTGTGGGGGTGCACACCTAGAGGGCTTCAGGGGCCCAGGACCGCTGTGAACAACCTCTTGTTTCCTGGCACCACCTGGCTCTGCAGACTCCTGTGCCCAGGACCCAAAACTGCCCCCAGCCTGTGGCTGTTTGGAAGTTTGGAACCCACCCCTGTTCCATATACATGTACACACACACACACACACACACACACACACACACACACACACACGGCCACATGCCCTGGGCCTGCTGCACAAATCCACAAAGTATTATAGAGTTTTTTTTTTTTTTCAACTCTATTTTAGCCAGGTGTGATGACACATACTGAGGAGGCCGAGGCAGGAGGATCTCTGGGAGTTCAAGGCCTGCCTGAACTGAGCAGTAAGACTCTGCCTCACAACAAACAAAATACCTCTTCATTTTATTTTTCTGATTTGAACTTTCAAATACCACAAGCAAGGGCTTTAGGAAGTCTGAGTCCACACATCTTCTTAATGCTGGAAGCAACCACAGCTAATGAGTTAGAATCCATTTTTCCATTTTTCCATGCAAATACTGCAACTTTACCAATGTAACCACACACCCTGGGCTCCCCAATGTTTCTTGCTGGCCGCTGCCCCTTCCTAACTGTGCAGCCTCAGGTAAGTTCCTAAACCTTTCTGAATCTCTTTCCTCATCTGTAAGATGGACACAGTTATGGAGTGTAGGCTACAGGGGGAGTTAAAGTGAACATATCAGTGTGTTCAGAATAAACAGTGCAGGGTACACAGGAAATGCTCTGAGGGTTTTCAGATGTCACACTGAGGCTCCTGGGTCTTGTGGGGGTGGTCTCCCAAGCAAAGGAAGGAATGGTTGGCACACACTGCTCATGGTTGACACCCAGACAGAGCTGGCCTCTTCCTGCTGTCTGATCTTGGATAAGTCGCTTTACCTCTCTGGGCTGCAGTGTCACGATTTGTAAAATGAAGATAATACCAAGGAGGGCTGTCATGAGGGGGGTGGCAGTGTGCAGCATCAGGCTTCTGGATGTGTCTTGATTTTTGGGGTTGTTTCTTGTGAGAAGCAATCAGGGGGTTTAGGACCAAGCAACCTGCCTTTCCTAATCCATAGCTATTACTCTGGGGACAGGGTGAGTCTTAAAAGGTTGGTGAAGCCCAGAAATGATGCACACACACCCCACTAAAGTGTACTCACTAAAATGGACTTTCTTGAATGGTCACCACTGAGAGAGAGGAGACCCTGGATTAACAGCTCTACTTCCTGCAGGGCTCCCCACCAGCTGGGGAGGCAGGAGGTCCCCTGAGTCAGTGTCCTGGGGAACCAGGGTCCCAGGACCCCCATCAGGGGATCTGTGGGGCCCCCTCTCGGCCTCCTCTCTGCATGGCCAGATTTTCTCTGGATTCCGCGACAGAAGGGCAGGTAGCATCCCTTGGCGAGCAGAGGCCAGCCTAGGGACCAGGGGTTCTCATGAAGCCACACATTGTGGCCATTTGCAGAGATAAAGCCCGGTGGGACTCTTCCTTCCACTCTGTGGAAAATGTTACTTGCTTTCCATAAGGATGTGCTAATGAGCCAGATATGGTGGCACACGGAGATCCCATCACTCGGGAAGCTGAGGCAGGAGGTTCATTGCGAGTTCCAGAACAGCCTGGGCTACAAAGTGAGCTCAAGGCCAGCCTGAACTGCAGAGCGAGACCCTGTCTCAAAAAGACCAAAAACGCAAAACAAAACAAAACAAAACAAGATGTGTTAACGTTACCTTATGAGTTCATTACTGTCGCCTTAGCATGGATTAATCTCCCACCTCCCACAGGACAGATCAGTGCTCCAACCCTGAGACACAGGCCCATGCTGGAACGTTTGTTTTGATTTCTAAAATGATAAACACCGATAGGTACTAGAAGCGAGCCAAAAATACTATGCGGGTTTAATTTTTTTGTTTTTAATTGTATTACGCGGAGAGCTGCGTGGAGGCGGATCCGCCACGGGCCTCCCCTGGCCTTGGGCGACTTACGTGGACGTCTTTGTGGGGCTGCCTGTTTGATGGGTGACACTCGGCGGCAACATTCACCGTATTTTTGATCACGCTGTGTAAAGGCACCAAGAGAAGGGCTTGTGGGGCCCCGGGGCGCGCTGCGGAAGGAGGGACCAGGGCGTCGGGACGACACCCCCAGCCGGCGCGGCTTCGCCCAGCGCCCCCTGCTGGCCAAATTAAACGGAGACTCTAGGGAAATCATTTTTCCCTTACATCTCCTCCCCTAACCCCCACCTGCCAGCATTAAAATTGCATCCAGGACCTTCACCCTGGATTATCTCCCCAGCCCTCTTTTAATTTTTTAACTTTGATTCAGGTTTTCTAAGGGATAAGTCACAGTCCTGGGGCGACATACCCTCTGGATCAGCACCTCCGGCACAGTGGGGCTGAGGGCAAGCGGGCATCCAGCGCCTGCCCTGACTGTTTCCACCATGCACCGGCCGCTGGGAGCCTGTTCAGCCCCACCCCGTCTCCCGTGGGGAACTCTTTCTCTCTAGTAGTTGATGAGAGCAGAGCTGCAGCTGTGCTCTGACCTGCAGAAGGCAGAAGCCCTCTGCTTCCTTGAGATTCCTGGGAGCAAGGCAGAGCTTGAGAGCTCCGTGGAGGTCTGCGGCCTGCTCCCTCAGGCAGCAGCTGTCAATCGTGGCTGAGGTGATGCAAGGGACTTGAGTGCATGTCCGGTGACCCTGGCAATGGGGTTGTGCTGGACTGTTTCTAGGGAGCCCTCCAGGGGGGACGGTGGCAGGTAGCTATGGCTGTGATCCCAGCACTCAGGAGGCTGAGGCAGGAGGATCGCTTGGAGTTTGAGGCCAGCCTGAGCTGGAACGTTTGTTTTGATTTCTAAAAACCCTGTCTCAAAAAAAAACAAACAGAATTCGTTTCTGTCTCAGTTTCTTTCCAGTGAATGTGGAGTGGAAGCTGAGATACTTATTTCAGCCAGCAGTGAATTCACTTGAGCATCCAGGAGGCCTCTCCTGAACCTGATGTCCAACTTAGAATCTTTTTTCCACCCTGCAGTCTTAGGGCTGTTGCTTTTGAATCCACACTCACCTATGTTGGTATTCACCCTCATATTCCATAGATCAGCTCAAGAATGCTTTTGAGACAGGAGGTGTCTCAGTAGCACAGCGTCTGCCTGGCAAATGGGAAGCCATGAGTTCGATTCCTGGTACCAAAAAATAGTTGCTTTTGAGAGCAAATAGCAAAAAGGCCAACTAAGTACTCCTTAAATTGTTGGGAGCCATTCTTCTTGAATAATGGAAACTCTGGAGGGTGGTGGCCCACTGGTCCAGGCACAGCACACCCTCTCTAGGTGCTGCGGGGCACCCGACTGCCTCCTCGGCCTATTGTAGCGTAGGGTGGCCTAGGAGCCCTGGCAGCACGCCGTGATCACACCCTTCCCTGTCTCTCTGGAGCCTGAGCCCAAGACCTCGTACAGCCTAGGCAAGTGCTCTGCCACTCAGCTGCACACCAACGCTCTGTGACATTTTTAAGACAGGGTCTGGATATGTTACCCAGGCTAGCCTCAAATTTGGCGACCCTCTTGCCTCAGCCTCCTGAGTGTCCCCCCCTCCCCCGCCTCCAACGGTTTCCAGGCATTATGAGCCCTTACTGCACACACATGAATGAGAAGAGAAAAACAGGAATATCAAAAACACAAGATAAATATCAAGCACAAGATAAATGAATAATCAGAGAGCTCGCCTTTTGCTGCCAGCCTCTCTGTCTCCCTCTGGCCCTGGGACACGAGACTGATGACAGGTGACACTGTGCACGGTACTGGACCCCACTCTCAGCACGGTTGTCATCTGTTGGGTCCCTGATGGGTTTCTTCGCTCTTGGAGCTGACACTGCCAGATAGGGCCATGGCACAGAGGGACCGGGCTGCACCTCACACAAAGTGCCCTCGGGCACCTTGGTCTGAAGCTACCCTGCTCTGCCTAGAGGGAGGGACATGAGGGATGTGGGGAGGCCACAAAGCTGGCTGTCTTCACTCTGGCAGCTGTTGCCTAGAGGCTAAGAATCCCTCGAAAGGGGCTTGTGTCCAGCGCCACCTTCTCCAACCAGCCAGGGGGGGTTCCCTCTTGCCCTCCTGACCCTGCACTTATTTTCTGTGTGGCAGGACTAAGGTTTGGCCCAAGGGCCTCCTCATGAGCTACATTCCAACTGTATACTTATCTTGCATTTGGAGACAGGGTCTCGTCATCAGTAAGCTCCCCGGTTGGGCATGGCCTGAGGTCCTCCTGCCTCAGCCTCCAGAGTGCTGGGACAGCTGGGCCTACCAGACCGGGCTCTGTTCCTGACGTGTTGCTCTTTCACCCGCAGAGTCTGCATTCTGCTGCTCTGTGACCACCTGACCAATCCCCGAACTGCAGAAGGCCAACTCCTCTCCTGCTAGCACTGTGTCAGGGCAGAACTGCCCTGCTCCAGGGAACTGGAGCAAAGCGTAGCTGATATGTGGCAAAGCTGGTCATAGAGAAGCTCAGCTCTGCCCCACCGCTGCACGTTGTCCTGTTTGGAGTGCTGTGGCCGTGGAGCTAACCCTTTACGCAGCAGAAGGGTGTGTCCTGCTCTCCCTGCCAGGCCACTTCCCGGCAGCCTCCCTTGCATCTGCCATTGGTGACCTGTGGGGCCACTGTGGGCTCGACCCACTCTGCAGAGGCAGAAGCCACCTCTTCAAGGACAAGGGCCTAGTGGCCCCAGGTGAGACCTTGGAAGGGGCTAGCACAGGCCTGGGTAGCATCTTTCCTCTGTAGGTCATGCTGTGACTTCAGTGGATGCCAGGAGAAAGCCCGAGCCTTGTGTCTCACCAGCGAGGACCTCATTGAAACTATGAGGGAGAGAGGGTGGGAAGGAAGGAGGGAGGGATGGAGGTAGGAAGGGAGAGAGAGGGAGGGAAGAAAGGAGGGGGAGGAGAGAGAGAAGGAGAGAGAGGGAGAAGGAAAGGGGGCAGGGAGAGGCGGAGGGAGAGAGGGAAAGGGAGAGGGACAGGGAGTGCATGGTTTCCAGGATACGCTGTCATACAAAAGGCAGCAGGTCCCAGGGGGACCAGGGGCGAAGAGGAATATTTTATCAGCCATGTACATGTGTAACCAGAAGTGGGGCTGAAAGCACAACCTCTCCCCTGAGCAATAGGGCAGAGGTGGCAGGGAGGACTTGACCGTGCCAGGCCACAGCAAGCACACACTGGGACCCCAGCTCTCACTCTTGTCATGCTACCAAGGCAAATGTGTGTACACGGGGCTGCTCTGGGCACATCCTGGATTTGTATTCAGAAATAAGAACGCTTAGCTGGGGGCAACGGCCCGTGCCCATGGTGGCCCAATGTGCCCCAGGTGGCCTGCCTGAGAGGCTGAGGCAGGAGGATCACAACTTTGAGTTCAACCTGGCAACACAGAGACTTAGTGAGTCTCAAAAGAGATAACGAAAAGGGCTGGAGATTTAAGTCAGTGTGAAGGCTCTGGCTTCAATCCTCAGTACCAAAAATATACCCCAAACAAACAAACCCTAATATACATAAAAGAGGTAAAAAATGAGGAATATAAAATATTTTCAGTCCACATAGGAACAGGGAAGGGGATTCTTCGGTGATGGGGACCCACACTTTGCACTTACGAGCCATGTCTGATGTGAAGTTTGGGGGTAATTTGGCTCCTGGGGAAGGGAGCTCCCGGTGTGTAGTCCCTGGGGCACCTGGCTGAGAGTCCGGCTCCCTGGTTCCAGTCAGTGAGGCCAGGAGTCCACATGGTTTGCAGTGTCCAAATGTGCCGAAGTGTGCACCTCAGCTCTGTTGAGGCACCACCTCTTTCCTACCTTTCCGGGCATCATGCACAAGAGGGTGGGACTGGGGAAGACAGCTCAGTAAAATAAGGGCTTGCCTGGCAAGCATAAGGGCCTGAGTTCAAGCCCCCGGTTCTGAAAAAAAAAAAAAAAAAAAAAAAAAAAAAGAACAAGAGGGAAAAGTAACAGCAGTTGGGCAGGGAAGCAGCTGCTTCCTCATGAGCTCAGAGTGCACGCAGCCAGCCCTGCAGGTAGCTGCCAGCCTGCTCACCTGTGAAGCAGGAACCACCAGCGGGCCAGTGCTGGCGGAGGCTGGGGAGTCAGTGCTGCCTGCTAGGCCCGGGGACATAGCTCAGTAGAATAAGTGCTTGCCTGGCAAGTGCAGGGTCCTGAGTTCAATTCCCAATACCTCAAAAAAAAAAAAAAAAAAAAAAGGCCCAGTTCTGGTATCTGGTCCAGAAGGCCCTGCCTTATAACACAGCTGGAAGATGATTCAAGGTGAAGACCACATACCCCTGAAGCTAGGGCTGGGCTGCCACAGCAAGCTCATTCAAGAGTTTTTGAGATTTAAAGAAAAACAAAAAGTTAAGAGAGGTGGAGAGAGAGAAGAAGAGAAAGGTGAGAAACCAGGAACCCATCTGGACCATGCATCACATTGAAATTGCCCCGCATTAAAAATTCACCAGCCAGTGAATTTTCAAGGGATTTGTAGTAATTAGATGACAAAATGCTGGCAAATCTCAGGCTTGCCAAAGATGTTACTCAGGGGTCAAAGACTCCACACTTTCGGCTGGGTAATTTGTAAGTGTCAATCACTGACAGCCATCAGAGAGAAGCAGCCACCTCCGGATGCATTCTAACGAAGCCGCCGCGTGGCCATCGGTGGCCTGCAGACCCTGGGCCCGCGCCCACCATGCTGCCTCCGTGGCTCCGGGCTCCAGGGCCGGCCCTGCCTGGCTGCAACTGCTGCCTTGGTTTGCTCCCACTTTGTGCTTTTCTGAGAAAGCTTGGCTGCTGGGAGCCGGTGTTCTGTCCTTGGCGGAGGACAGGCCCCTGTGCTGCGCCCCTGAGGAGCTCCCAGGGACACCTGGTGTCAGAGACACTCTGCTTTCTTCTTCCCCACTCTGTCCTGGGCCTCAGCATTTCTGTCTGTAAAGTTAAGGTGCAAGCACCATGGACCAGGCTGAGCGGAGGAGGGAGATGCAGGGTTGCCTTCAGGCAGACAGATCTGCCTGTCCGCTCCTGGAGGCTTTTCCTTCAGGTGCTAATCTGGGAGCTGAGGGTCAGTGGTGACCAAGGTGACTGGCCCTGCCCTCAGGCCCTGGGTTCCTTCCCCAGTGCTGTAGAAAAGATAAAAGAAAAGACTGTGGCTGTCCTTAGCGCTTTCCTGAGGCCAGAGCGTGGGCAGAGGCAGAGGAGGCACTGGGCCTGGTTCTCTTGGATAATCCCAGGCTCCGGGAAGCTGACTCCACAAGGCCTGACCCAGCCTGGCTGGCCTGGGCCAAGCCACCCAGAGGTGTGGCGTGGGTGGCCCTGCTCCTCCCTCGCTGCTGTCAGGGGTCTGCAGGACCTGCAGGTGAGCTGACACTGTCCCAGCCCCAGCTGTCCTCTCTCCTCACTGTCCCTCCCACCGGAGCATCCCTAGGAGACAGCACTGGCTTTGGAGCCAGATGGAGCCAGACGCTCAGCTGGGTCCCCGAGCAAGGCCTGCGGCCCTGGGCCAGGCACCACACCTCCCCAGCAGCCTCACTTGCGATGGCTGGAAGTGGGCCCTGAGTGCGCTCTGGTGTTCCTTCCTCGGTCCAGGCAGGTGCAGCTGTGAGCACGTGCGGCGGGGGCTGTGGACAGCAGCGCTCCTGGCGCTCACGTGAGGCTGGTCACCGGAGAGAATCCCACACAAGCACCGACTCCTGTAGCCAGACCACGCTGCAGAGAAACGAACCAGGGGGCAAATTTCTGCTTTCAAAGATAAGGAGCCAGAACAGTATGCATTGGTGTGGCTTGTGGCTCTGTTAGCAAAACAGTGGTCCCAGAGTGGGCTTTCAGTAGCGCATTTGGCCAGTGTTCACCTGGGCTGCAGGGCCAGGGCTGCGATTCTCTGTTCCTTCCTCCCTTGAGCTCATCCTGGCTGCTGAGCAGTTTGCCCACCGTGGGGGCAGGGCAAGCCAGGGTGTGCTTCCCTCCCCTCCCCTCCCCCGCCTCCTTCTCTGGCCTGGGTCTCCATCCTTCCAGCCTCTGCTGCGGGTTTAACTGCGCTGTGAAACTACTCAAGGGGAAAATGAGAAACTACCGAGTGTGTCCCGGGAGGCAGCACTGGGCTTCTGAGCTCCCAGCCCTTGCCAGCGGCTGCCAAAGCCACAGCTGGATGCAGAGGGGCGCCTGGGACCTCAGACTAAGAAGCTAATGCCTGAGCGTCCTGGCTGGCCCTCAGGGCATGGTCCCCCTCTGCAGAGGTGGCCAGCTCGCCAGATGCAAAGCAACTCTATGCCTCCCACGCACCGCTGTGGCCTTTGTAGTTCAGCCTGGGAAAATTCGAGCTGACCTGGCATCTATGTAGGATCGATGGGAGCCACGTAGGAATACAGATGATGCTACTAAAAAGCCGCACCACAGTGGCCGTTTTTATTGAGCACTTACTACACGCTACTCAGTGTGTCAAGCTGACTCAATGCTTTGCAGAATCTGAACCCAGCGGCTGTCACGGACGAGTGGGACACCTCTCTGTGCTTCTGTCCTTGTCCTGGAAAGGGGACAGTAGTGTGTCTGCTCCCAGGGCAGTGATGGGGTCTGGGTGAGCTCTGCAGGACAGGCTTGGTGCAGGGTCACTGCTTCAGAGAAATCACAGGGCGCTCCAGGGCAGCTTCCACAGGTTTAAGCCGTGGAAAATCGCAGCCCTGGCCCTGCAGCCCAGGTCTGGTTTAAGCCAGCTCAGTCGACCCTTATGTAGGGCCCATGTGGAGGACCGCATGGGCAGTAAACTGCAAGTGGGACTCCAGGTCCTGAAGCATCCGGGAAGGGGCAGCTGACACCAGTGTGGTTCATTCAGTACAAAGGCAGATGGCTCATTGCCCTCCCTGGGTGACAAAGGCTGCTGTGGTTTTCTAGGAGAAAGAGTCTACAGGGCTGGGTGTGGTCCGGGCCTCTATGCCAGCCCCCTGCTGTGAGCGCTCCTGGTGGCCTGTTTGGGGCATGTAGGTCCCTCAAGGTGAAGGCTTAGTCCAGGGTAATCACAGGGCAGCCACGGATGGCATCCTATCCCCCTCACTTGTGGCCACACACACTCAGTCCCACATTCAGGCCGCTAGCACCCCTGTGCGCCCCAAGCTCAGCCTCCTGGGTCCCAGACCTGGGTAGGAAAGGGGTGACAACTACCAACAATGCCAAAGGGACAAACGTCCTGGCCTCGCTCCCGGGCCTCCATGTTTCAGTCTGCAGGGGCTGGAAGTCTGAACCCATAGGGACCGTGCCCACCTCCTCCCAGCTGTATGGCTCTGGGAGTGTCCTCAGTTTCTCCATGTGGGAAATACCATCATTCAGGAGGTGGTGGTGTGGGTACCGTGGCTCACCACCAGCACCTTGAACTCAGCTCTCCAGAGAGGTGGCCTCTGTCACCAGGACCCAGGCCGGGTGTGGATCCAGACCTGGCCTGGAGGAGCCCCCATTCCTCAGGTCCCCAGTGAGGGGTGACCACTGTCTGGGCTTTTGTATACCTGCTGGTAGGGAGGATGTAGCTGGTGGTACCCAAGCGGGTGCTGTGGGGTGCTGGTCGGGACAGTCAGAAGACAAGTGCTTCTTGGGCAGGTGGAGGAGTCAAAGCTCATAGTCCCAGCCGGGTCACAGAGAGTGCTCCCTCAGGGCTGTGGCTGGTGGCGGCCTCCCTGCATCCTCCTCAGCAGGGTGGCGCCTGTCCCTCTGGGTGGTCAGTGTGGTGACCCATCTTTCTCATCTCTCCAGAGGTGACCATGTGGGTGCTAAGCTGTGGTCACTGGAGGGGTCGAGGCTGCAGCCCCCTCTAGCTTCGCAGCTCCGGGTTGGGGCCTGTGTCCGAAGGCCCCTGCTCCCGGAGCGGCCTGGCACCCCCACTCCAACCCCAGGCAGGCGAGGGCCGGCTTGCGCCCTCACTGTCACCGGCGGCAGGCGCTGCTGGCAGCTTTTCTAATTCTGGTCACATCGCACCGGCACCTGCCGGCCGCGCCACTCTCCTTCCCCAGACCCAGTTTGGGGTGAAAGCCTTGCTTATTAGTCAATCTGGATCCCACTTACTGTGAATTACCAGGCCTGATTGATATTCATGAGCAGATTCGCTGAAACCTCAGTCGGCTGCCACGTGACTGCCGCCTGCCTCCGGAGGAGACGGGACGCAGCCCATCAGCCACCTCCGCCGGGAGCCGGTCCTGGCTGACCGGGCTCCTTGCCCTGCGGCCCGGCACGGGCGGGGCGCCACGCTTGGCCGCCCCTAGGACCCCTTCTTCTCCCCTGGGCCCCACGGTGACCCGGCCCCCTTAGCCTGCTCTCCAGTATCTGGAAAGGACATCGAACCCTTCAAATGCTTCCCCGGAACCAGGCCTGGCACTGGTCCTCAGGACCTGGGAACCCCTAGGAGGGAGTGGCCTCATTCCTCCCTCCAGGAGAGAAAGCAGATGCAGAGGTTTGGAAACAAGGAGCACAGGGGGCTGGGGACAAGGTTCTCCAATTGTGCTTGCGGGTAAAAGGTCAGAGCTTTGGCTCTCACCCTCATAATTTCTGGGTCACCACCGTCTCTTCTTGTGGGCTGGTGGCTTTTGCTGCAGAAGGAGAGGCTATCTGGCAAGAAGAGGTCAGATCGAATACCTGAGGGTACACATCCGCAGGCCCTGTCTCTATCCCTGCGGGCTGCAGGTGTTTCTGGGTCCCTTGTGACTTGACTGCAGCTGGCAGGGATAGAAACCCGGCCTGCGGTTGTGTAGACTCCCCCAAGGTCCCCGCCTATTAACAGATACGGCTGTGCTTGCCGGTAGTCCCAGCACTTGTGGGGCCGAGGCAGGAAGATCACAAGTCTAAGGCCGCCCTGCCTATTGCCTCAGAAAACAAACAAGATAGTAAGGAGTTGGGACCATTTTACAGATACAGGTGAGTTAAGCTCTGGGCCTTCACAGCTGGTTTCTAGTCTCTCCCCAGAAATGAGGCCACAGCAGCCCATCTCGTCCCTGATTAAGGGCTCCTGAGTGAGGGCAGTGAGGCCTTAGGGGATTGGAGAGGAACCAGAATGCAGAAGAGAAACGAGGCTGAATCCAAATCTCCGATGTCTAAATTCAAAGATTTCCCAGAGAACGTGGGGTTTGAGACCTCGTGGAGGGAACCGGATCTGCTACTATAGATCCTCAGGCGCCTCTGAAACTGGGGGCCTACTCATTTCCAAGGTGCAGCCCTCCGGAGCAGGCAGGTGGTGAGTGGGCATGGCCTGCAGGCACCCAGCTGAGGAGGAGGGCAGCTGCAGGTGTTTCTGGGTCCCTTGTGACTTGACTGCAAGGCAGGGTGCAGCAGAGCCAGGAGGAGGGGCAGAGAGTACAGAGTCTTCAGGCAGCAAGGGATGGATTCACACCTGCGGGACTAAGAGACCAGCCAGCTGGGAAGGCTGAGTGGCCCGGGTTTCCCATGTCAAAGGCCTCCAGAGGTCTAGTTTGTCCAGGGGCCAGGGGGCGGGGTTACCTGGATGCCAGCAGATGCTAGTGAGTGAGACAGTGTCTCTGCCCTCCGAGAGTCCACAGCTGGGTCTCAGAGCCCGCAGGCCACAGCACTGTGGGGGCTGCATGTCACAGAGACCAGAGGGTGAGCACCAGAGTTGTGGGGAGCTAGTGGGGACCCAAGGAACGGGGTCTGGACCCAAAGGATGAACTGGTGGCAGTTTGGGAGAGAGGCCAGGTAATGGGAGGGGAGTTGTCCTTGATAGGTAGTGGGCCCCAGGCAGCAGATGGGGCTGGTGCTGGATGGTGTCCCGGGGGGCTGGCTGTAGGCTGGGTAAGAGCTACGTGGGAGACATTGTCCTCAGGGCCCAGATTTTTTTTTTAAGGCCCAGATTTTCACCCCTCTGCACCCCCATCTCTGTACCTTTTTAATTTTTGCAGTCCTAGGGATCAAACCCAGGCTCATCACACTGAGCTTCATGCAGAGCACTTTTTATTTTGAGACAGGGTCTCACTAAGTTGCTGAGTTGCTCAGGCTGGCCTCCAACTTCCGACCCTCCTGCCTCACTCACTCTGCCTCTTGAAGTGCTGGAGTGACAGTGTGCCCTGTGGTGTCTGGCTCACTCGTAGAACCCTCTGTTGCTGACTTCAGGCTCAGCCCTGTGACCTGGACCAATGGGCAACGGCAGAGCTGACCCAACAGGCTTTGACTTTTCGCCTTCTCCGTCCTATGAGAAGATGCCCAGAGGTGGGTGGACAAGGAATTGACCTGGGGTGTCAGGGAGTCCGGCGGGGATCTGCAAAGCCTGTGGCTCGAGCTCACACCCACATGGTCCTGAGCTAAGGAGGTACCGAGTGATGTCATGTTTAAGTAACATTACCGCCATTATTATGGCTACAAATAACTAATACAAGACAGGGCTCGCTGTTTATGCAGTATTTAAGAGATGACAAATTTTCCCCCAAGAATAGCTTCAGCAGCTGTTAGAGCTATGAGTGTTTCTAGTGTTGTTATTTATTTATTTTTCTGAGATAGGGCATCACTATATCACTAAGTAGTCCAGGCCTGACCTCAAAGTTGCAGTGACCCTCTTGCCTCAGCCTCAGGTTCTGGGATTACACGATGCCTGTTCCTGCTGTTAGTTTTAAAAAAATATTTGGCAACTGCTGTGTTTCTTTAAGATAGGGCCTCATTAGGATCCCTAGGCTGGCCTGAAACCTACAACTGCTGCAACATCTGGCTTCTGTGATTCCCAGTCAGGCCAGGAATCAGGATTTTTTTTTTTTTTTTTAATGCATTGTGTATAGGGTCTCACTATGCAGCTCATACTTGTAGTGATCCTCCTGTTTTCACCCTCCTCAGCGCTGGGATTATAGGTGTGTACTACCACACCAGGACTCGGTCACTGGCTCACTGTGCCTGCGTGTGGGGCCAGCGTGACATGTGGTGCCAGGGATCGAACTCTGGTCCCTTACGTAAGGCCTAAGCAGGCATTTAGTCCACTGAGCTATCTTGCCAGCCCAGGATCAGAATTTTAACAGTACCCTCTACCCCCAGCACCACCAGATTCTGCGTGGATCCTCACCTGTGCCTCTTTTTTTTTTTTTTGCGTGGAACTGGGGATTGAACTCAGGCCCTTGTGCTTGCCAGAGAGCGCTTATTCCACTGAGCCATCTCCCCAGCCCTCACCCTCTGAGTAACAGTGCTCCATAGCTTTGTCTGTTTTCTCTGTTGTAGGTCCAGCAGGGGAAGCCGAAGTTCCTTGTCCCCTTCCATGAATGGCCCTGCACCCTTGGGTGTCTCTGAGCCTTCCTTCCATGACAGCCTTGTGTGCCTGGCTTAGGCTTTTATGTGCAGGAGTTCAGGTTTCTGTGTGGAGAGCCAGTGCTGGCCTCCCCCACCTCCTGCAGCCTCAACACTGCTCATGGTTGAAGGGAGCTCAGCAGCAGCTCTGCCCTCAGAGGGGGGCGCGGGGTTCTGGCCTCAGGGTGCTGCCTCAAGCTCCGGGCAAAGCAGCCTGTGCCCAGCCCTGGTCAGGCTCCTGCAGGACCTCTGCTTCCTCCTCTGCAGAGGTGGCTGAGGGTATATGGAAGTGCAGCACCACCTGGGTGCTGCTATTCCCTGTGCCGTGTGGGTCTTCTGGACCCTCAGCCGCCTTGCCAGTGGGCCAGTCCTACTAGGACTCAGGTGACAGGTCACCTCCTCTGAGCAGCCCTCCCTGACTTTTGGGGGACACTGCATTTCCCCTCTACTCTCTGGGCATCACAGTCTCCAGTTCTCTGGCCACGTCTCCAGACTGTGAGTGCCGAGGGCAGAGCCAGCTCTGCTGCGCCGACCCTGGTCTCTAGATGAGGCCGTAACGGTGCGGTGCTCTAGGCTGAGGGACCAGGCTGGTTCCCATCAGCAGAATGGTGCCTTCAGCTGGAAGTGGCCTTCTGTCTCCTGGCACGGGTTTTCATGCACAGCTAACACCTCAGGCCTGGGCTGGGCCTCTACTTAAGAATTGGCAAATGCTCTGGACACCTGTCATGCCAGCACTCTGGGAGCTGAGGCAGGAGGATGGCAAGTTTGAATCCAGCTGGGACAATTTAGCAACTTATTGAGACTTTGTCTAAAATGAAGAAATAAAAGAAAAATTAAAAAAAGAATTGTGATGTTGCTCAGTACAAAGGCTCCAACTGATGAACACATCAGGGTTTTGGACTTTACTATGTGCTTATGTAGGTGAAATTCCAAAAGGTGGCATCAGGACAATCCAGTTGGCCTGGAAAGTGCCCTGGAGGAGCCCTGCCAAAAGCCACCGAGGTGTGGCCAAAGCTACCATCCGCACCAACACCCTCCTGCTTCCGTCTGACCAACAGCCCCAGGATTGGCGGGACCACTGGCACCAGGAGGAAGACCCTATTTCCCAGCATGCCTTGCAGCGAGGGTCAGCCATGTGCCTGTGCCTGTGAGCAGGGCCCTGTCATCCAGGTGGTCCCTGAGGCTGGGGAAGGCTTTTGCTAGCTGGGTGGGGGTGCAGGGTGGGCAAAGAGATCCTAGCTGTCCCCTGGGACAGAATGCCACCTCCAACCTCTCGTGGGCCTGTGTCCCATGTGTCCCAGCAGCAGGACCTGCCTGGTTCTAGCACGTCGCCCGGGAAGGAGAGCACAGATGGCACCTGGCCTCAAGGTGCTGCCATTCTTTTGCTGAGTGCCAAGGAGGATGCTGGCTTCTGATTCAGGGTGCACAGGCCACCTCCCCACTCACAGCTAATGCTAGAAGCTAACACTGTGAGCACTGCCACCAGAGCCCAGAACACAACTGCTGGGAGGGGAGACTCTGGGGTTCCATCTGGACCCCAACTACCCAGCCCCATCCCCAACTCCTTTGGGATTGGCAGGCATTTCCTGCTGTGCCTCACAAGGACACCCCCTTGCCTCCAGCAGCCTCTTCCTGGAACCTCTGCTTGTTCATTTCTCCAGCCTCAGTTTCCTCTCCTGTGCAACAGGCCTGCCAGCCCCTCCCCGTGACTCCACCAGGACTCTGAGTGACTGAATGAAACACTTTGTAAGCTGTAGGAGCACAAGGTGGCAGTGATATTGTCCCCTGCAGTCTTTGGGGGCCCAGGACAAGGGGGAGCGTTCTCAGGGAAGGCAGGACCAGCTGCCACCTGGACATCTGCGAAGTTGAAAGTGTTGGTGGTTGGCGGTGGGCTTGAGCCCAAGGCAAGGCACTCTTCTCAAGGCCTGGAATGCAGGTGAGTGGGTCCAGTAAGGAAGCAGAAAGAGAAGGTTTCTGGCTCCTGGCTCTGCCGTGAGGAGATCATAGGGTCCCTTCCAGCCTCCCAGGTGTTGGGGAACAAGGACAGCCTGAGGCAGGGCACTGCCACTGTGCTGAGGGATGGGGTAACAATAGCTGAGGCTGTGCTCCCCCCCACCCTTCCCCTCATGTGGCAGGCAGCTTTCCAAGCCCTGGCCTCGCCTTGGTTCACTCAGTCCCTCACACCCCAGGATGCTGCAGACTCAGCTCAGGTGAGGACACGGAGGCCTGCTGAGGTCAGGAGCTCGCTCAAGGTCATGCTGTGGGGGGGTGGCAGAGCAAGAGTGCCCGAGACACTGCAAAGCACTGAGACAGCAGGGACAGCAGAGCAGAGTTCAGCCACACTTGACCTGTCCGGTCCACCTTCTTGACCTGAAAAACGCGTAGGATTTGGCCCGAGGTCGTACGCTTGCCTTACTGCCTGGTCCCTCTTTTAGGCTTTGTGGCCATCTGGCTTCTGAGTAACTGTTCGTCACTGTCACGCACAGCAGCCTGCAGCAGACAACATGGAAACCATTGGCATGGCTGTGTTCCAATAAAGCTTTATTTATACACATAGGCAGCAGGGGGTCTGGCCCTGGGCTGCCAGGTGCTGATCTGTGCTTTGATTCATCCATGTCAACTCTTTATTACTTGTTTTATTAAATGCACATACTTCACATTTTTCTTTATAACAACCCACTGGCTTTCCTTACGTGGCACATCACAGGCTGCGCGAGGTAGACATGGGTCTGTGGCTGTGGCGGCCATGCAAAAATAAAGCTATAAATTAAAAATGATAAAAAGCACCTGGGCCCCTGTAATTACCTCCTGCCTCTCGGGCTGGGCCCTTGCTCCTGGGAGTGGTTTTTACGCCATGGACAGAAGTCCTGAGCAGAGAGATGAATGTGGGAGGACCCAGTCCTGCACCCCAACTTGGACGAGCAGTGCTCGCTTGCTAGACAGCTCAGACTTATGGTGACCCTCCTGTCTCAGCCTCCCCCGCTCTGGGGTCACAGGCATGCAGCCTCACGCCCAGCTTTGGTGGCATTACTGGGGGTTGGGCCCAAGTCCTTGCATTGGCCAGCCCTGCACTTCCTTTTGTTTGCATTTAGTACAAGGTCTACAGGGTCTCAGGGTGCAGATTGGACTCCTAGTGATCCTCCTGTTTTCAGCCTCCCAAGCACTTTGATTAAAGGTGCATGCCACCATGCCCAGTCTCATTTTTTGTCTCAGTGCACCCCAAGGGTGGGGCCAGCACAGCACACGGGAGATCAAACCCCGTCCCTGCAGGCGCTTTAGTTTCCTCTGGTTTTCATGCTGGGTTTGTATCAGGCTTTTGTTTGGAAACAGGGTTCTGTGGCCAAAAGCATTCTGAATTACCTGAAAGTGGCTTCTGAATGAGGCTGTGGGCAGTGCTGGCACTTGTGTGAGCGTTAGTGTGGGCCACGCCCCATTCCATCCAGCACCACCAAAATACAACACAACAAGGAGCAGACAGCAGTAACAACAACCCTGAACTGTGGGCTAGATGCCCTGGCCTGTCTCTAGAGGGCTGAGTCCTTCGGGGCTTCTTGTATTTCTTAAAGGCAAAAGGACACTTTCCTCTTAGTCCTCAGCCTGCCCATCTGCCCTGTGACACACAGTTCCCGGGCTCCCTCCCCTCTGACAGTCCCCTGCACATCGCATCTGGGACCCCGTAGCCCTGGGCACCTCAGACTGTGGCAGTGGACTGTGCTGTTTGCTGCAGGCCCTTTTCACCATCAGCCAAATTCGGGTCCTCCGGGTTCCCCTTTCTTCTCCCTCTCCAGGCTCTGCACAGCTGCAGGCCCCAAGCCAGGCTGAGCTGGACGGTGCCCGCTGCCGGCCGGGCCCTTGCACACATCCTTCTCTAGGGAACATTGCTGTTTCCACAGATCAGAAGAGAGGAGGCCACTCAGTCCACAAAGCCCCGGGCACACGTCAGGCCTACCACAGACCGCTGGCCACTGCTCTGCTGGTGTCACAGTCCCAGGGACACAAAAAGAACAAGGGGCATCTGGTATGGCTGGGCCACGTAAGAGAGCTGGCGTGTCCATGTGGGGTCAGGGTGCCATCCATTCACCTCAGCTTGTTGCTAATATTTTCAAGAGTGGCCGCAGAGAGAGGAGTGGGGAGGCACTGCCCCACCCTGGCCTTCCTCACAGGATGGGGGCACACCCACTCCCCCAAGGTACACCAAAGGGTTAAAATCATTTTCATTAAAATTTAAATTTCAGCAGGCTCTCTGCTCCCTCCCCGAGTCCTTTGAACGTTTGACTGGCAACCATTTCATATTTCAATCTCGGCAGAACAAATTGAATTAGATGTTGAGACTGAGCTGGGCTCTGTTCACCAAAGCCTGTGTGCCTGGGCCCCGCTAATCCTGTCCCAGCCACTGCCTGCGACAGAGGAGCGGATTGGGCCTGCACAAAAGACAAAAAGGAACCGTCCGGAAGGTGCCCGAGGGCAGGAGGACATGCAGCTGACCTCAGCTGCTGGAGATCTCTCCTGCCTTACACCAGGGTCTGGAAGTCCGGGACAGACCCTGGGCCCACCCTGCTAGGACTGAGCTAAGGAGGCAGGCTGGGGCTACCCAGGTCTCTCTGTCCTCCCACCTGCAAATCTGTCCATCCATCTGGTCTCTGTCCTTCCACCTGAGTCTCTGTCCTCCCACCAGGTGCCCAGCACATGGCAGACACCCGGCTGGCAGCAGCTGAGGAATGCATGGACAGGGCTAGCACTTGTCCTGCAGTCTCCACAGTTCTGTCCCTTCCTCTTTTTGCAGGGCAGGCACTTCCTCTCTGTGTCTGTCCCTTCCTGGGGTGACAAGCTGCTGGTGCCCTCCCCAGGAAAGGTGCTTGTGCTGGAGTCTGAGCTCAGGGGTCTCATGAGGACTGCAGCCTATGTTCTGGGGGACGCAGGCAGCTCTGTGGCTGGAGTCCAAGCCTACTTTGGGGTCAGCCATGCCCCAGGGCTCTCCTGTGAACTGTGGATCAGTGCCTCCACTGAGCTGGGCTTTCAGAGGACAACGTGGCTGTGAAGAGTAGGCCCTCCCCACCCCTGAACAGGAAAGTTTAGGGACGACCCAGCAACCTTAGGGTATTCTGGTCCCAACCCATGGCCATCTCAGGCTGGGCTCCAGTCCTGTATAAGGAACACACTGCTTACCCTGGAGCTTCTGGGTAGGGTGGCTTCCACCATTCTGGGTCCTCGGGCCCCCTTCCAACACAACTTCTACCTGTGAGGCTCAGTGCTTTTCTGGGCCTCTGTGTGGCGTTACTCACCCAGGCCTGACTTCTGGCACAGCAGCTAACTTCCCTCAGCAATGACGATGGGTGGGCTGGGGACTGCATACCCAGCACTCACCACTCGGCCGGCTCTGCTGCACCGCTCCTCAGATCTGTCTCTTCTTTAAATGATCTATGGCTCAGGGATTTTTCCCAGCTCCTTCACTGGAGTCTTCATTTTGCCCCCTAATGCTCAAGCAGGCTGCCTACCCTGTCCTACCTAGCTGTCTCCAGCAAGCAGGCGTTCCTTGCCAGGTGCCCCTGCTTCCATTCTATCCTGCAGGGCCTCCCCTGGTTCCATTTTTTTCCCCCAGTACTGGAGATTGAACTCAGGACTTTACACTTGCCAGACAAGCACTTATTCTACTGAGCTCTCTCCCCAGCCCCAAACATTACCTTTTCTTTTGTGTGTGTGTGTGTGTGTGTGTGTGTGTTACCAGGGATTGAACTCAGGAGCTGGTTCTTGCCAGGCAAGTGCTTTTTCTACTGAGCTGTCTCCCAGGCCCCTCCTGGTGCCCATTTCAGAGGCCAGTGGGCAACAACAGCAGGCTGCTATGGCACCAAAGGGCAGGGATCAGGCAGGGACGCACTGGCTATCTCCTCCACTAGTCCCAAGTGGGCACGGGTGTGAGGACAAACAGGAATCAGCACCCCAACCCCAAGCCAAGGCCCCGCAGAGCACCCCAGGCATAGTCTCATCTCTGTGCCCTGCGTCCCTGGCGTTTATCCTGCTCCTGCCTTCTCAGCTCCTTCCTGACCCTAAGTGGTCGGCCTCCCCTCCTGCACCCATCTCCACAATCTAGAGATATTACACGGGCAGCTTGTCCACATCCGTCACCTTGCCTGGCGTCACTTCTGGACCCTCCTCTACGCCCCCTGGGTGTGTGGGCCCACTGAGGCCCCGCTCCGTGTGGTGGTGACAGTCCCTTTTTTGCTGTCCCAGCAGCCTTGAGATTCTGCCCACATGCCCGGATGGCTGCCTGCCTCCTGAACACCTTCCCAGTGTACCAGGCCCCTCTGCCCTGACCTCACCCCACTGACCTCAATTACAAGGAAGATGAGCGCGGCAATGAAAACAGCTGACGGCTTCACTCACTCGCTGGATGAGGTAAGGGCCCAGGGCAGAGACCCTCAGACTCTAGACTCCCCTTGCTCCAGGTGCTGTGATGGAAAGGAACCAGGCCTGGGGCAGCACAGGGAGGCTGCGCTGGGGCGAGGCGTGGCTCTGCAGATCAACTGGCCAGGGGACAGTGCAGTCAGATCTCAAAGGGAAATAAGGGGAGCCGAACAGAAAAGATGAGGGGCTGGGGCCCAAGCACTGCATGACAGGCAGGCTGTGGCGCTGGGGCATGGAGCATGGCTGTTCTCAGTCCATGGAGAAGGCTGAGGCCTTGAGGTATGGAATGCTGCGAGCCAGCGCGTGCGTCCAGCCATACTGCGTGGCCGCTGGTGAAGAACGGACCCTACTGAGTGTATGATGGGAACGGGTGAGTGGGACCCTGGGGCTCCTACTTGGGTGCAGCTCCACTCCCGACAGTGACCCTAGGACAGGGCGCAGAGGCCAGGCTGAGGCAGTTCACTAGTCACATTTTTCCTTTGCTGGGGCAAAACACTTGCCACCCACAACTGAAAGGAGGGGTTTATTCAGCTCAGTTTCAGCGAGTCCAGTCTGGGGCAGCAGAGTGAGGAACAGGAGACACCTCTGAGGCAGCTCTGGGCACCATCTCCAGACAGCACGCTGAGCCATGACCTCCTCTGTGGATGAAGCCACTCACACCGGTAGCACCTGTGACCCAGTCACCTTCCCAGAGCCCGGCCTCTCAATGCAGGAACCTTTGGGGACATTCTAGAGGTGAGCTGTAGCAGGGAGGCTGGGGACATGGACCTGGCCTCACCCCAGCCAGCCCTGGGCCATGCTGGTGCGTGAGGCACTCTGAGTCCCGGCTAAGAGGCTGACGTACAGCCTGTTCACGAGGCCATGTGACCCAGGACAACTGCCTAAAGCTCTCTGCCCCACAGCACTTCTGTGACGGGGTGCTGCCTGCAGCAAGCATGTTAAGGATAAGGGACCTGAGGGCGCAGAAGTCACGGCCAGGCTTCCAAGGTTGTGGAGCAGGGTGGCACTGCTGAGGCCAGACTGGCTGGCCCTGTCGCCATGACGCTGAGCAGCAGGACATGGGCTCTCTGGGGGAGCGTCTGTCCTACCTGTTTGGCACCAGGCCCACAGGATTGTGACTTATTTTTGGCCAAGGCTGTCCCCTGCCATGGGGTGGGGACATGTGGGCACAAACCACATGCATCTGGAGGTTCTGGCAGGACGTGCCACCCAGCACTTGGGCAGGGCGGGTCCCAGCCCTGTCATCCCCCTTGGAGCCCAGCCTGACGGTCCCACCAGGACAAGGCCACTGTGCCATCTGTGGGGCTCTTCCCTGGAGAAGCTGGGGCCCAGCCGTGCTGGGCTGCTCTCACTCACTGCTGATTTTCAGGGGTGAGGCAGGGTGGCAGGGGCTGAACATCCGGCACCACACAGCCCAGGTGGGGATCTGGGCCACTCCAAGAGTTGCACAGGACCAGAGCCCTGCATGCACAGAAACGCAGGGCCCTGGGCTTCTCTGGACATCACCTTTGGTCACAAAGGAAGGAGGCCACACATAAAGGTGAATGTCGAGTTTACTGGACCGACACACTGTTCTCCAGCGCCGCCCACATGAGGCAGGCGGCACCCATCCCGCTGGACATGGGAGCGGCCAAACTCGAACAGCTTGGGCAGGGATTTGGCCTGGGCTGAGTGGCTACAGCTCCCTCTCCCCTTCAGATCACCTGGCCTGGGGCTGTGCTGACCCCCCTGGGGTGCAGAGGGTGTGTGCACAGTGCTTCCTGGCAGGCACTGGCTGGGAGCTCTGCTGAATGGGTGCAGACCCTCGCTGTGTTCCATGCCCCTCTGCATCTCCACTGTGTCCAGTGAGCCTGGTGTTGGAGCCACTCAGTGATGTCTTGGTGACAGAAGCAGGCTGCAGTCTCCGTGACCAGGAGGCACAAGATGCAGGTCTAGTCCTTGGGACAGTCACAGATGGCTTCTCGGTGGCCGCCTGGGGCGGGAAAGGCAGGTGGCCAGGGCTCAGCATTGCGTGTCTAGGTTGCTGGTCTGTTTCTCAAGGAGGCCTCGGGTGGAGGAGGCCCAGGAGGCTTGCTACTAGGCTGGATTCTCTCACAGGTGTGCAGGTGGCCCCTGCAGGCAAGATGGCCAGACATCAGCTGCTGGGCAGAGGTGGGGACCCCAAGACCCTGCCACTCTCCACCCCCAGCCCAGGCTGCGGGGAGTGAGGGGCCGGAGCAGACTTCCCTGTCCCCGAGGGCCCGCAGCCTCGTACCTGGCCGCGCCAGCTCACAGCTGAAGGCTCTGCTCCTCACTGTCGCTCGCGCTGTCCTCCAGCTGCTGTAGGATCCCGTCCAACACCACAGACCGCTTCTTCTTCGGGGGCTCTGAGGGATCCCAGACAGTGTGTGGGCAGTGATGGAGCAGACACATAGGGGAGAGGGGTGTAGAGCATTGAGGGGGCAGGAGAGGAGGGGAGAGCAGGGGGAACAGCCTGTCAGCCTGTAGCTTGCCTCCTCTGCCACCCCAATCTGAGATCCCGAGATGGGGCTGGCCTCCTGCTCATCTCCGGAAACCCAGTGCTGAGCCCAGCAAGGCCGGTGGCTGGGGATAGAAGCAGAAGGTGGTCCTGCTTCCTTGGAGGCCAGGGGCTCTTGATGGGGTAGAAAGGGGCTGGAGCTGAATACAGGCTTGGGACATAGCTGGGGAGCTCCCCTGTGTCCAGAGGAGCAAAGGACTAACTTGAACGAGTGGCTTGGAAGACAAGTGGCTATTGGCTTGGACTCTGATGAAAGCAGAGGAGTTTTCTGTTTAGGGACAGGTGAGAACAGGGCTCAGGCACACCCTGAGAAGAAAGCCAGGAGGTCTGAAAGGCAAGGCAGGCTCTGCAACACATATGCATACTTCCTGGGCCCTGGGCTCCTTGGGCTGTGCCCCCACTGTGGGCGGAGGGCCTCTTCCTCCCAGCGAGCCCACAGGTAGGCACCATACCTGGCTGTGGAAGTGAGGGAGGGCTGGTGGGGTCAGGACTGGACTTGGCTGCCCCTCGCTAGGCCCACGGTACCTCTAATTCCCACAGATGTCTCCAGCGCCAGTGAAGGCACAGATACCCAGGCAGTGCACTGGTCCCTGGGTTCCAGGTCCCTGCCCACCTGCCGGTCCCTCTGCTGGTCAGGCCACGTTGTGGGGCTGCATCTGTCCCTCCTCTAGGGCTCCACATCCTGCCCCTCTGTGGAGCTTCCAGCTCCTTCCCTGCCAAGCAGCAGAATGACTTCACCCCCTCAGACAGGCCGGGATCCTGCCCCTCCTCCACTGCTGCCTCTGGCCAGCACTCACCTGCGACCCCAGCACTGTTCCCTGCAAAGAAAGGACCCTCTTTTTTAAAATTATTTTGCTTTTTGAGCTGAGTCCTGCTCTGTAGCCCAGGCTGGCCCAAAACTCGCAGCGATCCTCCTGCCTCAGCCTCCGGAGTGCTGGGATCACAGGCCTGGCTCCTTCCCTCCTTTCCCTTGGTGCTCCCTTACCTTCTCTAATCTTGCCAGGTGTCACCAACACCTGCTCACAGCCCACAGAGGTCTGGTGCGCCCCTCCCACCACGGGTGAGGGAGCTGGCTGCAGAGCGCAGCCTGGGAGGGGCTGCCCGACACCCACCCACCGGGAGGCCTGGCAGCTGCACCCATCATTGTTAGGGATGAAAGCCTGCAGGGATGGCGGGCAGCAGCGCCTTCCCCCTGCGCAGTGTGCTCGTAATCGCTGGCCCGGAGGCACACAATGGCCTCTGGAAATTGAATTCACGGGCAGGTAATAGATGCTGGGAAATAGAAGGGCAACAAAAGAGGGCCCACGGGCTGGCCCAACCCTGTGCCCCTCCCAGTCCCAGACAACTGGCAGCATCCTGCCTCAGGTCTGCTGTGCCAGGCCAGTCTGAGGGTGGGCAGCAGGGACACTAGCCCTTGCAGCCTGAGCCCCAGGACAGCTGGTGGTGAGCTTTCTCCCCATTTGCTGAGGTGGCTAAAGTGCTAAGTCATATCCCAGCTGGGCCTGGGGGTGCACACCCAAAGCAGAGGGAGGAGGATGTGCAAGACCCAGCAGCCATCCCCAAATGAAAGTTAGAAAGGGCGGGGGTGCACAGTGCTGGGCTAGCCAGGGCCTGTCCACTTCTGTCTCTGGACTTCTCTCCCCCTTGAGGTAGGCTCCTCTGTGGGCCCCACACTGTCTTGAGGCCTGGGACAGCCCAGCATGCTGCGGATGCCCAGTGTTTGCTGAGCGACTGAACGAAGGACAAGAAAGCTGAGAGGCAGGAGTTCATGCACTGGGGACCAACAGGAGCAGAGGAGGCTGAAGGACTGGGACTCCTGCAACTAGGGCAAAGTCAGGCTGGTGCTAGGAAGGTGCCTGCTCCAGTGGTAAGCAATCAGGTGGCTTCCTGGAGGAGGCGATGCTGTGAGTGGTCTAATGACCCAGTTGAAGCCCTCTCCCCACACCACTTGTCTCCAGCACCCTGATACTTCCCTCTGCCTAGCGAGGGGGGCTGTGTCCAGTCCTGACCCCGCTGCTGCCCACTCCCCCCCCTTCACCTTCACAGGCAGGTATAGTGCCTGCCTATGGGCTTGCTGGGAGGAGGCCCTCAGCCCACAATGGGGGCTCAGCTCGTAGGGCTGGGGCTCAGGAAGCATGTGTATGTGTTGCTGAGCCTGCTGTGCCTTTCAACTGCCTGGCTTTCTTTACAGAGCACAGCCCAGCTTCCAGGCCCCATGGCCACACCCACTGTCCTGCTCGGTGTGGGGTGTTGGTCCTGTGCTCTGACACCGCTTGAGGCCCCACTTTCCTCTGCATCATCCCAGTTCCAAAGAAGCTCCATGAGGAGCCAGATGCCCTGCTAGCAGCACATGGGCTGGGAGCACTAGTTTTTAACCCCTGGCCCTGCAGCTGGGCCTGTAGTGCATCTGTGACAAGCAGGAGGCCTGCATGCATTGCTTTAAAACACAGGCTTTGCCTAGGCAGTATAAGCACCAGGCCCACTCAGGAAAAGCTGCCAAGGCCGCCGTCACTGCCCCAGCTGGCCCCATGCGTGCTGCAGAGACCTCCGTGACCTCGTGTCCTGTGCAGGGTGCTGGGCATCCGCATAGCCCTGGCTCCTGCCATCCCAGAGCCTCACAGACAGTGGCCTGTCCACATTCAGTGTGGGCTTTACCTCTCTGTGCCTCAGTTTCCTTATTCAGCTCCTGGCCACCCTGCATGGATTACGAGTTCTGGGGCCAGTGTGGCATGAGCTGACCCTGGCTCGAGTCCACGGCAGGCTCAGGATGGGCTTCCCATAGCAGACAAGGCATCCCGCGCCTGGAACAGCTGCCGAAGCCCCGCGTCCCCGACATCAAAAGCCTCAGTGGGTTTCACCAAACAAACATAATGCAGAACCAGGGAAAGGTGTAAAATAAATAAACGAAACAAGCTGTGCATTTTCTTTCAGTATTACAGCTGCACCCGAAGATAAACAACAAATGAATGTCACCAAACATCAATACCCGAGAAATTAACTTGACAAAAGCTCAGCCGTCCCCCAACAACCCCCTCATCCTGCCCCCGCCCCCCCAACCTCCAACCACCGATTCTGCATTTCTGGAGTTCCCACCTAATGATTTTATTTTTCAATTAATTCCTTGACAGAATGCCAGCCTGCATCGCTCCCCTCCCCGGCTGGCGCCGTCGCCCGGCGCTGTGTGAAGCACTGGGCGGGTGGAGGGGAAGGCGGTGGGGCTGTGGCTGTCAGGACCAGAGGCAGAGCTTGCTCAGGGGTTTGGTTTCTGAGGCAGTGACGAGAAAGGCAGGCTGGGGCTGGAAGGCGCTGATGGAGCAGGATTCTAAAGGTCCTGAGAGGAGGTGGCCAGCTGGACAGCCAGGGGAGGGAACAGTGCCAGGCCAGGGGCTGAACTGTTGGGCTTGACCCCTGCAACTCCTGGCTGGGAGACCCCAGGCAAGTTGTTTCCCCTCTCTGGGCTGGGTCTCTGCAGTTACTGAATGACAGTGCTGTTTACAATGCCTGCTGCCTAACGTGTTTAAGAGTATAACAGTGCATGCCTATAATCCCAGCCATTTGCTACTCAGGAGGCTGAGGCAGGATGATTGCAAGTTCAAAGCCAGCCTGGACCATATCACAAGACCTCATTCCTCCAAAAAAAAAGTATGTCAGGCTGCAAGCCTCTGCCTGGCACACAGCGGATACTCAGTACAGAGTGGCCACTGCTCTCCTCTCTTAAGTCAGGGATAGTGACACCCAGCCCTGAGATGAAGGGTAACCACATGGGAGGACATAGGACCTCCATGGCCACCCAAGGGCATCTCATGATTTGCTGTGGGAAGGGAAACCAGCTTTGGCATCCACACAGGCCCATAGCCCTGGACCCTGCTGCCGGTGTCCTCGCTGTTCCTGGAGATGGGAGCTAGAGCTGCTTGGTGCTGCCTACCTGTTGAGCACCCAAGTATGCCATCCTGAGACAGGGCAGCAGGGTCTGCTATCAGCAGAATGGCCCTCTGCTAAAATAGCGCCATGGTGGCTCCAACAGGTGGCCACCAAACCTTGGGGTCACCTGAAACCTGCAACTCCCACCTCAGGGACCCAGGCACTGGTGACACATGGCATGAGCACTGTGGTGGGGGGCAGGGGTGCCCTGCCCGGCTGTCTCCATGACCCTGCCTGGCCTCCTGGGACCCCCTGGCTGTGCCCCTGCGCAGAGCCTTCAACCTTCCTGACAGGTCTGCCCTAGTGTGGTGAATAGGGGTATGCTAGATGGTTAGGCACCCAGGACACAGCCTGTCCTTCCTGGAGCCAGCAGGCGGCCCTGACCTGTCCCTGCCACCTCCAGGATTGCTGGGAGGGGCTTTACAGACTCCCAGCTCTGATTTGTTGACTAGGACCATGGCAGCAGGGATGGTCTCACAGGTGGCAGGGCTAAAACCCCAAAGGACGAAATTAACTGCTGGCTTGGGGGTCCAAAGAGGCTCAGGGTGCCTCTGTATTACCCATTTACTCATGTGTGTGTGTGTGTGTGTGTGTACAGGACTTGGAGTGGCGCCAAGCTGTTAGCTCAGCACCCTTAGGGCACATAGCCCAGGGCCTGGCCCTAAGGGTGCTGAGCTAATAGGGACGGTGAACACAGAAGAGGAAGATGGCCCAGCAAATGGAGAACCTCACTGCCCAAACTAGGGCTGGGGACACAAAACAGGGACGAGTCCCCAGGCACCCCTGGCTCTGTGCAGCAGGCTGGGTATAGGCTTTCCTCATGTCCCAGGTGCTGGTGACATCACTGCCCCAGTTTTTGGCCGAGGAAGTGGCTGCTCCAGGGCTTTGGGAAGTCACGTGACTGTGGCAGGCACTCCGCATGGGGCCTGCCTGAAGGGTGGCTGGCTCACCCATGTGGAGCCCAAGGGTCAGCCCTGCTCCAGCAGGGTCCCCAACAGGAGAGGTGCAGAGCTGTGCCCGGGTACTGGGCACAGCTGCAATGCACCCACAGGGTCTGCAGGGGCCAGAGGGCCCTACCCAGTGCCCAGCAGAATCAGCAAGAAGCAAACCACGGGGCCAGTGGCCTCGGTGAGTGCTAAGTATCACGGCCACCAAATTACTGTGACATCGGGGGTTCAGCTCTTTGAACAGCACACAACCCCAGAGCAGCCTGGTGTGGGACCTCACCCTGGGCACCTGGTGAGTCCTGCAGGTGTACCAGGTCTGGACAGCGGGATGGCCATGCATGCCATGTGTACAGGGTGGGCGAAGATGTCCTGGTCTGCACACATCTACGATAGGTGCAGCGCTGGGAGACCTGCAGGCCAGCAGTGGAAGAAAAGGCAAAGGAGCCATGAGTGTGGATGGGGTCCCTGCCACACTGCTTTGGCCCATGCAGGGACTTGGTGTGCACTGGCTCCCACTCCTCCTCTCGGCGTGGGGCATGAGGAGGAGTGGAGTGGAGGACTTGGGGCCATTTCCAAGGGCCAGGGTGCACTGAGGTCTGCCCAGGACCCGTACATGTTACGGAGGGATGTGCTGGCCATGGGGAACTAAGGATGCTGGGGGATGCCATGGCCCAGGGCAAACAGGAAGCTCACACTTCATAAAAATGAGCAGCAGCTCTGCAGGCCCTGCTGCTGTGGGGCGGGGAGTGCTGATTTTTTGAAAGGCCAGAATCTTGATTTTTTTCACGCCAAATCTTCCAATAGCAAAGTAGTAGTGATCAGTTTACTTTGTTTTGTATTTAGGACAGGGTCTACAGGGTCTCACCGGGTAGAAGGACTTGTAGTAATCCTCCTGTTCACAGCTTCCCAAGTGCTGGGGTTACAGGTGTGTGCTACTGCGCCCAATCGCAACTGCCATCTCAGTGTGTCCAGGACGGGGCCAGCATGGCAGGCCCAGGGATCAAACTCCTGGCCCCTGCATCTGTCTAGTCAGGTGCTTTAATCCACTGAGCTATTTGGCTGGCCCAACGTTTTCGTCTTCATACTTTCTCGTGTGTGGTGCTAGAGACTGACCTCTATCCCTACACCTTTACCTGTTTAATTTTTACTTTGAGACAGGATCTTGTCAAATTGCCCAGCTGGCATCTAACTTGTGACCCTCCTGCCTCAGCCTCCTGAGTGGCTGGGCTTGCAGGAGCGCACCATAGCATCTGACTGTTATTTTGCAGGCAAAACACCGAGCGTTAGCCGCTCCTGGCTGATGCTCACCCAGGTGGCCTCTGACCTGTTTTCTCTCCTCTTGGTCTATAAAGCCCAGCTAACTTTACTCAAGATCATGAACCCTGGGCTTCCATGGTTCTCTGCTGGCCAGAAAACCTGGCCATCCCCTACCATTGGCACAACCCTGGACAGACGCCTGCTGCCTTCTGCCTGCCTCTCTGGTCCTTTGGTCCTTGGGCCCCTGGCCCCTTGTCCCATCATGGTGGGGGCCCTGCCCCTCCCAGGCGCTCCACAATCCGCCTCCTGTCAGTTTAATTCTGTGATCGATGAGGAGGAGCAGGAGCGATGGCCCGGCACAGCTGGCTTCCCCGTTAGCCCTAGCAGGGATTCCTGGCCTCGCTGGCGACGGCTGAGTGAAATGTTTGCAGAACGCAGAGAACACAAGTCAATAACAATTTAGCTGGATTGGGAGCAAGTACCTTCCCCGCACGGACAGCCGCTCCTGGGGGACAGGGCGAGTGTGTGCATGATATTGGCGAAAGCACTGGGAAATATTTCCCAAACACCACCCAGAGAGGCTTGGGTTGGGCATGGCGAGGCTGGCTGGGGACACCTGCTCTGCTGGCCTGGGGTCCAGGCCTCTCGGCACTGCCTCCAGGAGGAGCATCTGGCTCTCTGAAGCTGCCTTTCTCTCCCTCCTGGCTAGGAGCTGTATCGAGTCAAACAATTCTGCTTTTTATTTTCTTTCTCTTGATTCTGCTCCTACCAGCTGCAGTGGCAGGAGTGCATGGGAACTCGGGTCTCCTGGGTGATCCCAACTTCTCTGGGTGCTACGGCCAGAGCAGCGCAGAGCCAATCACTAAAAGAACCTGAGGTGGATGATGTGGTGTGTACCATGCCTAATCCCAGCACTTAGGTGGCTGAGGCAGGAGAATCACAGGGTATAGTCTAGACAGGGCAACTCAGCCAGACCTTGTCTTAAAATAAAAAGCACAAGGAAAGGACAAGTTCATCCTGCTCACCTCCCCGTGAAGCTCCCATGGCAACCTTGGTTCTAGCACTTGGGACACTTCCTTACAGACCTCACAGCATGCAAGAGGGGCCCAGGAACTCTGGTGAGGGACTGAAATGGGAGCTTACAGAAAGCCTTCATCTCCAGATGCCTGCAAGGAGCTGCGATGAAGGGAGCCTTTGGATAATAAATTCTGTGGCTCTGCATCCCTGCCTGCACTTCTCTGCCTGTGCTTATAAAGCCCAATGATTATGTTTCCATGGCCAACACCAAGGAGCCCCATTTGCAGGGGCTGGCCTGGGGATCACAGACTCTCCCAGTGCCTGCGCTTTTGAAAATGTGCTGCTTGGCAGATGATTAAGTTATGGAGGGTGTGTGTGTGTATGAACTGTTGCCAGCTTTAAATATCATCCGTATGCTGATGGCTTCCAAATTTATATCACAGCCCAGACTTTGCCCCTGAGCTCGGAACCCATAGATCTATCTACCTGACACCCCGGGGCCGTCCTGACGGCGTCTCAGAACTAGCACATTCCGAGCTCCCAGACCCTATCAGCCTTGCCAGCACTGCCTTCTCCCATGTGCGCAATCCGCCTTTCCCAGAGCCACTCTGCCCTGAGGCCTCGTCCTGGCCCAGCCTGCGTGTGCCTGGATGGCGACCACGAACTACTGACCCTCCTGTACCCCCACTGTAAGCCCCAGGCGGCAGCAAAGCTGAGGCCTGCCGGCCCATGTGGCCTTAACGCCAGCTTTTAAGCCTTCCAGGACCTTCCTGCTCCATCTTGGAAGAAAGCCGGGCTTCCTGCCAGGCCAGACAAGCTTAACACCTTGAGCGTGGAGGCCCGCAGGCCCTTCTGGCCTGCTCCTACCATTCTTCTCCCTGGACCTGCCTGTCCTCCAGCTGCTGAGGCCTGCTTCGGACAATCCTGTGCCCAGGACCTTGGCACCTGCTGTTCCCTCTGCGTGGATGCTTCTGCAGGGATTCAGCTGGGTCCTTCAAGCTGCACAGAAATGCTGAGTCCCCAGGGAGACTGCATGCACCTGGCATGTTGGAGAGCTCTCCTCTCCCTCCATGGAGCACTGTACATTATCCTACCCCTAGATGGGAGGAATTAGTGATCTGGGTAAAATAAAGGACAGCTACCTGCAGGGCCCAGGGCCTACACCTTTGTTCTGTGAGGTTCCAAGTTCTAGGGAGCAGAGGTTCTGGGTTTTGAGGGCCTTGGGGCCTGCACACTCTGCTTCTGCAGCCACTGGCCCTGTGTAAACAGCTGGCCACGGGCATGGCTATGTTCCAATAAAACTTTGTTGGTAAAAATAGACTGGGCCATGCTTTGCAGCTACTGCTCTAGGTAAATCTCATGGAGCAGTGATCTAGAGCTGCCTGGGACATGGGGTGTGACGAGGCAGGATTACTTGTTCTGTTGGTCCTGAGCTATATGGGACAAGGCCACTCAGTGTACCTCTCTAGGTATACTCAGGGCACTTCTTAAATACAGAAATAACTCCTCTCTCCAGGGAGGGATAGACTAAAATAAAATCCAGCTCTTAAATCTGCTGGTCACTTCCTCATACCACAGGTCCCTGACAAAGGCCCCCCTCCTGCCTGATTTGACCTGCACTAGGCAATCACTCTAAGGCATCTCCCCAGGTCAGCATCGCCTCACATTAAGCCCTGCTGCCCCCGGCTACCATAAGGGTGAGTGGATCAGCGTGGGCCCAGTGCCCAGAGTGTCCTGGATGCTCCCCGTCCCCTGCCACGCTGACACCCAGGCTCTTGCTGTTGCCCATCTCCCCATGTGCCCGCTCTGCGCTCAGAGCAGGGTACCTGGGGCAGGGAGACCTTGTTCCTAGAGGCTCCAGCTGCAGGGATGCAGCGTCTTCGCTGCCTCTGCACCTGTAACTGCACGCCGACACATTGAAAGGGTGAGGTCCTGCCTTGGCCCTGGCCGAGCTCTGGAGGCAAGGAGGGCTGCGCGGCTGGGATGAGGGCGCGGGCATCAAGGTTCCTTCCCTGCTCGCCAGAAGCTGGGTGCTTGCTCAAGTGGGAGGACAGCAAGTGATCGGGGCAACCCCCCTCTGCGCGTGGGAGTCAAGCCTCTCTGAGGCTCAGGCGGGCGAGGACGGCGCCACCGCCAGCCACTTGCCATTCAGGTCGTGTCTGGGCTCCCGGCTCTGGAGGTGAAAGGTACCCATGCTAACCACAGCCCATCAGTCCTCCCCAGCTGGAATAAGACAACACGCGGGAGCAGAGCTGTGCTCCTGGCCAAATAAAAGCCTGTCTGCCCTGCCTCCCTGGCTGTGAGCGCTTAAGACGCAGAGCTGTGCGGGTGGATTTCTCCCGTACCATTATGTTCCCTGGCTGCGAGCGCAGGCACCGGGGCCTGCCAGGCCCCTGAAAGCTTCTCGGTGCCGCAACCCTGCTGCTTTGTAACATGCTTGGGAAGAAAGGGACGCAGCCAGCGGCAGCTTGCGTCTTTCCTCCCTCTGCATGCTCTCTGTTCACACTCCCACACGTGAGGCGCTGAAGAATAGCACTTCACCTACCACAGGGCCGCATGCCAGAGGGGATGGGAGTCTGATTCTTGGCCAGGGAGGAGCCAGGCGGGCAGTGGAGGACAGAGGAGAAAGAGGGTGGGGAGAATGTCAGCTTGCTATGCCCGCCTGAGCACCCACCTGGGGTCAGGGTCCCTGGCTACGTGGGGGACTTCCACAAGGATGTTCAGTGACCTGAGCTCTGCTGCTCAATTTGACAGGTGCTTCCTGAGCTCAGACCTGAAAGGAAACTAGGATGGTGCCGCTATCCAGGGATGGGGTGAGGAGGCCGCCCGCCAGGGCGGGGACAGCTGGGCTCCAACGGACTCCTGTGCATCGCTTGACACTGCCCAGTGCCGAGCAGAATGCAGCAGTGCAACTGGCAGCAAGGAGCCCCCTCCCCCCTTCTGCCTCCCTGTGCTGCACTATTAGGCTCCTGTTATGTGCGAGGGCTGTGCTGCTGGCTTGAGATGCAGGGGACAGGCGGTGTCTGAAGCCAGACGTGAACACCAGTCCTGAGTACCACCACAGGCCTGCGCACTGCCATGCGCACACGCATGCAAGAACACACACCTGTTCCCCACCCAGGGCGGAAAACGCCATGGCTCCTCCCTGTGCTCTCCAGGCAGGGCTCTGGGAGCTCGAGGCCACCCAGGGCGCGAGGCAGAACCAGGACCCTGGGTATGATGCCAAGGCCACAGCTGCAATGCGTGTGATGCTCACTCTAGTCACCACCTTCACAGGCAGCCTAGCGCGGTGGGCACCCTGCACCCAATACACAGGTGGCAAAGCTGAGGCTATGCGAGGGTTTGAGAGGTGACGGCAGCACACATAAGCAGCTGGACACACAGCCAGCAGGATGCCTGAGCCCTGAGGTGAGTCCCGACGCTGTGTTCACGGCTGGGTGCCTCTGAGGAAGCCACCTGCCCTCTCTGCACCACTTTCCTCATGAGCTAAACAGGACGACGGCGGTATTTCCCCCTGGGATTCAGACAATGAGAGCCCACGAGGCCTGTGGCTGATGTTCTCTGGCCCCACCTGGCTTCTCAGAGACCCAAGCTGCCTGTCTCCCCAGCGGCTCTAGGATCGGCCTTCCTAGGGGCAGGGCAGCCGCGCTGGCTTCTGTTTACCTGCTCAGCTGCCCTCGCTATCTCCAAGAACGGCTCACAGGCCACAGTGGCAGGCGGAGAAGGTGGAGACGTCACCTTCCTGCCACGGCCCTGATGCCACAGGGGTCCTTTGTTGTGGCTACTGCTCGGTGGCCTCTGCCTGAGACCTGAGAGCCTTCTTGGCAGAGATTAAGGCAAAGCCAGAGCTGAGGCCACTGGGCATGGAGCCCGCTGCCCTTGGCGTCTGCCAGGCCCGGGGAGCTGCGAACAAAGTGGATTTCAATACAAATGAGCTTGGTAGTTTTCACCACAGGGAAAGGGCATGGAGGGAAGAGGCCCGCCCCAGCTGGGAGGGCAGGAGGCCTGCAGTCTGTGCGGGATAGCCCAGGTGTCACAGGCAGAGGGGGCATTCTGGGTCATTTGCTGTCTTGCTGTTCTCCCAGGGCCCCCTAGCTACCCAGACAGTGGACAGACAGGCCTCAGGCTGGGTCCTCCCACGCTGTCTGTGTAGCTCGATTTATCGAAGGGGGCCCCTCTCCACCCCAGGCAAAAGTGCTGAGCACACTCCAGGGAGAGATCCTTACACAAACATTTGCCGATGGGGCACTTGGGGCTGTCAACGCCTATCGATATGGACAGGTTCTCTTCCTGTGTGTCGGGATTTGGGGACATATTGAGCTGTGGGCTTGCAGCAGTGTACCCAGACTGTGCTTTTCTGCTCTGAGCCATGGACGGAGGGCCTGGCACATATAGCATCAGAGTCTGCTGGACATGGGCACAAAGGTGTCCCTGACAGAGATGAATATCGCACGGCCCCTAAAATGACAGTGCAGGCTGCCTCAGAAGCTCTGCTGCGCAGCCCCTGGCCTGGGAGGGCGGCCACACAGCCCTGACACAGGTCCTTCTACAGGGACAAGTGTGAAGGGGACTTGGTGGCACACAGCCCCCAGGTGACACCTCGCTGTCCAGCACCGTGGGCTTCTTGTACTCCCTGCCCATGCCTCTTCCCTTGGTGCCCTTTTCCTGTGGTGAAAGCTTCCCAGCTCATTTGTGCCAAAATCCATATTATTCACAGCTCCCTGTAGGGCATGGACGGCAGTGGCGGGCACCTGCTATCCCAGAGATGGCTGCACAGGAGAAAGGCAGTGGTCACCGAGGGTCTTGGCACTTGGGAGACCATGGCCTCATCCTACAGCCCAGCTGGGCAAGTGACTGTCATGAAACCCTTCTGCCTCCTGGCTGCACCACAGCCAAGGGGTGTCTGAGAAGCTCTGGCTCCCTTCAGTCACTGAGGGACACCTGCCTGCCTGCCCCCAGCCCTGGCACTGTGGTGGGATTTAGCACTCTGTGGTGTAAGCTTGCACACCCTGTGGCAGAAGACAGGGCTGTGGGACCCGCTGTACCGACCAGTGTCACTGCTCTTCTCTGGCTCACAGCTCTACCCTGCAGGCTCCCTGCTCCTCAGACGCACTGGGTCCTCCAGGACATTCTTGGCCCTGTCAGTGTAGGCACCTGAGGATGCGGAGGGCCACTGCACCCTCCCCCCAGGCTGTATCCCCAGCATAAGGACATGGCAGCTGCTTGGCATCTTCTGGTCACTGAGTGAACAGTCATCAAGATCCTATGTGGTGTCTCACCGAGTGAGACGTACAGCCATGCCTGTGAACCCAGGGCCCTGGCAGGAAGACTGTGGCCTTGGGACTGCATCACAAGGAAGCACAATGGGACACGGCAGATTGAAAGTGAGTGGAGATCCTGGTCCCTGGGGACGGCCCCAGAGTCCATGGTACCAACAGGGCAGGGCCAGGAACTCAGGTTGTGGCCCTGGAAACAATCATGGGGCTAAACACCCGTTCTCATGCTCCTGTCTGAGATCCAGGTGACTTCGGACGTTTGCTGTACAGAGTGAGCAAAAGGTGCCCAGCTTGGGGCCAGCGTGGGGGACTGCACAGCTCTTGGGGGAGGGTGGCCACCGGCCTTTCCGAGTCGCCAACGGCGCCCACAGCACCCCTACCGTGGAAGTGCTCAGCTGTCTTCCGCCGCAGGGCCTGCAGGGTCACCTCAGAGTCTGCCCACTCCAGGACCAGCCTCCGGCCGTACAGGTGGGTGCTGTGACACAGGGCATTGAAGGCTCTCTGTGGGTGACAAGAAACACCACAGTAGTTAGCAGAATACGGGTGTGGACAGTAGTCAGTCTGTACATCCTGGTGAGGCCACCCTAGGGTCTAGATGCTGGCCCTGGACCCCAGAGCCCCAGTGGGGCTGGAGTGCTGGTGGGTAGATCTATTTAATTAACGGGTTATATTTCCAGGGATAGAGCTGCAAATAACAGAGTAGTTGATACAGCTGCAGTTGTTGGCGCCTGGGCTGGGTGACCATTTCATTTTCCACGTTACAGCCTATCTGCCAAGGGTGACCCCATTAGTGGCCTGCCTTCATCTGGCAGTCAGCAGCCCCGGCCGGGTGAGAAAGCCTGGTCTGCTGGGCTGCAGCAGGACAACCGTAGGGGCCCGCACTGCCACTCGGTGTCACTCTCCCCCTAGTCTGTGGCCTCTGACACGTCCACCTACAGCATACAACTCTGTGGGTACCAGAGCATTCTTGGAGCTGCGCACGGCTCTCCACATCACCTCCAGAACATCTCAACCAGCCCAGGGACATGAGCTCCTTAGCCATCACTTTGAGTCCCCAGCTGTCTCCCAGTCCGTGGCAATGACTGAAAGCTTCCTGCCTGGAACTGCCTCGTCTGGGCCTCTCCTAGGAGTGGATCCGGGTACAGTGATGCTGGCCCAGCCCGACAGGAGGGCTCTTCTGGAAGCTTCTTGGGCTGCACAGCCAGCCTGTCCTGCATTTCGCAGCCTCAAGATCACCATCAAGTCAAGTCAGTTTTGCACCTTGAGGAAACGCAGCATGGTCACCCTATGGCGTTTGGGGACAATAAGGAAAAGTGGCACAGTGCCCAGCATGGTCCCTAGCACAAGGGCACAGCAGAAACACAGCAAGTGCCCTCAGGTGCTGGCTCTCAGACAAGACACAGTTGTACCCTCTGCCTATAGGCGGGGTTCCCAGAGGTCCCTGCAGGGCTAACAGTCACAGTGGCTTGAGGGAGCCTCCATTCTGCCTCTGGGCAGTGATGGTGGCCACAGGACCAGGACAGGAAGGCTGTTTGTCCTTCTAACTTCTGTCGGGTCCATATATCCAGAAGCCAGGCCAGACAAAACCAGCCTTTCTGCCTTGCTGATAACATGACTGTTATGGCTGGGTCACATCCCCCAAAGAGGACCCAGTGGGTCCTCACCCAGGACCTCAGGCTGTGATGGTATTGAGAACAAGTGGCCGCAGAAGCACAAGGCGGGACAGAGCTACACCATGGTAGGGCAGCCTTCATCCACAGGATTGGTGACTTGAGGGGCCGCTGTATGGGAACAGAGGCAGGCATGATGAGACTGAACACCAAGAACGCTGAGGACTGCCAGCTGCTGCCAGCAGCCAGGAGAGCGAGCCGTAGTGGGCTGGATGTCCCTGTAGGAGGAGCCAACAGGCCAGTGCTGTTGATGAAGCAATATGATACAGAGCATTATCCCAGCAGGCGATGTGGTGACCTTGGGCAAGTCCTCCCCTGCCAAGGTGCATGGGGAGGGGGGGGATGGTACCCAGCATCTCTGCGATAAAACCAGAGCTGCAAGGATGGGAGGGGCAGGAAAACACCTAGAACCGCACCAGTCTAGAGCGAAGGAGTGCTTCGCCTTCCTCCATGCTGAGAAGTGCCAGGTGCAGGAAACTTTTCCTTTTCCTTTTTTTAAACTTTCATTTAAAAGCCTCTCTCTGCCAGCAGAGGCTCTGCATCTTCTTCCAGGCAGATATAAAGTTGCATCTGGACTCCACGCCGAAATGGCGCATTCAGAGCTCTGAACACATGGGCTCTCAGCTGGCGAGGCAGGAAATGGTCTGATGGGGGAGGATCTGGTGAGGGGGAGTTCCAGCCTGGCACCAGAGTCCCCGAGGAGCTGTGTCCCTGGGACGCAGCAGGTTGGGGTGGCCAAGAGGTTGCATCTGGTGGACGCTCAGCCTAAATGTGGAAGAAGGGAACGAGCTGGGCTCCCTCTGCCATCATCCCAGCAAATGCCATCACTGCTCCATGGCCTGCTTGCACTGCATTAGCATGGAAGAGGTTTCTCTGCTCAAGTGGCGGGAGGGCATAACAGCTCGGAGTGCAGGCTCTGCAGCTGGCTACTTCAGTTCAAATCCCAGCTCCAGAACTTATAAGCTGTGCGACCTCTGGCAAACTGCTTAACATCTCGGGGCCTCCACTCTGCAGCATCCAAGCATGGGAGGATTCAATGAACCGCTCAGTCTCAGGCTGCGCATACTGCATGGTCTGCCAGAAGTCTCAGGAAATGCTGCCTGTCCTTGTTGTCATCTTATTATTACGTATGCCTGACTTTTCATTAGCAACCAAAAAGCAGGAACAATGATAGCTTGGATCCAAAACCTCCTTAGTGTGTGCTGTTAGAACGCAGTATAGGGTTCTCCACAAATAACAGAATTACTGTCCCTTGTTCCAGTCCCCACAGCTTAAGGGGAAATCAAGAGCGCATTCCTGTGTGCCCACTGCTGCGATGGCTGGAATGCAGTAGCCTTAAACTGTCACAGGTGGTGTGGGGACAGTGATTCGAAGCTAAAATTGGCTTTGGATAATCTGGAGTAATTGCATTTCATTAAGAAGCCGTAATGAGAACTTGTTGTATCTGGGCATCCTAGGGGACAGGGGAGCAGGCGGAGGGTAGGAAGACACTGCTCTGACCCCAAGGGGCTGCTGGCGAGGGCAGGGGACCTGTTGCGGGGGATGAAGGTTCTGGCCTGGCCCAAGAAAGAGCAGGACCCTCGGCCAGCAGCTTCCCCTCTGCATCCGACTCCAGCGCCTCCCTCTGGAGCTCCTGAGGGCTTCTAGTACTCAGCTCCAGCCAGGGCCCAGTCTCTATTCAAACATCCTTAGGCCCTGCTCCCCAGGATTCTGTGTTCCTGGATAATCCCTGCTCTCTCCATGGGGTTTCCTCTCTGGGAAATTAAATGCCATTCAGGCACGGAATCTGGGTTGTGGCTTACAGAACCCAATTACAGGACCCTCACTTATTCCTGACAGCATTGTTCCAATGAGAAGAGAGGCTCCAGGGGCAGTATGGGAGCAGCTAAGCTTTCTTCTTCCTCTCCAGCCTGCGGATGGTCAGTGTCAGGCCGGCCCAGGAAGGCTCTGTCCTTCTCACATAGGCTACAGCCAGGGTGTACCGGGCCTATTCCAGTTCCTAATCCTCCCCACAGCAACTCCTTGTGCTGTCTCCCAGCAAGTGGCGGGCCAGGGCTGCCTGGCTTAGCTGTTGCATCCTGGAGCGCAGCCCACAGAGCACTGGAGGATGGGTGTGGCTAGGCTGGAAGGGGCAGCCAGGGCCACCAGGCCTTCCCCTCTCGGCAAGTCCACCACATGCACAAGGTAGGCCCTTGCAGGATAGTGCAGGACCCACACCCCCAGCTTTCGAAGAGCACACACAAAGCCCCCTGCCAGCCTGCTAGGGAAGCCCATCACTATCCAGAAGCAACTCCAGAGACAGCAGTTGGCAGAGAGAACGCCAGAGAGGCCAGCTGGCCTCGGGAGCCTCTTCCTGCCAGGTACTGATGGCTGAGGTTGGTCACCCCCCATCTACCCTGGGAGCCTATGCTTGTGCCAGGGCTCCTTGCACTTTCTAACCATGGATTTTTTGTTTTTTTTGAGATAGGGTCTCCCTCACTGTGCAGTTCAGGCTGATCTTGAGCTCACTTTGCAGCCCATGCTGGTCTTGAATTCACAGCAAGCCTTCTGCCTCAGCTTCCTGAGTGCTGGGATTACAGAACAGGAGGTAGAGGTGTAGATGCAGGGGGGGCAGGTGGGACTACTCCCCATGTACCCTTAGCCTAATGGAGATGATGTTTCCCTGTCACTGGTCTCTATAAAGTCCTTCAGCCCCATTGACTCCGCCAAAAAATCTCTTCCTTTGAAGAACCAGGAACCCTCACTCCAATGGTGCCGGTGAAGTCCCTCTACCCTGACGGGAGCACAAGTGTGCCTTAGGCAGCACATCTGGAGCCAGACCCTGTTGTGAGCTGTGGCACCTGCAGGTGTGCAGAGCAGCTCCGGGGCATCCCACTGTCCTGTCTCTGGCCTGGAGCTGCCTGGTCCGGTTTCCCTGGAAGGAGTCTTCTGAGTGGCATGGGAACAACAGCACAGGCTGGACTGTGGCTGGGCCCGGTGACCATCTCTCCAGGCCAGGTGGGTGCTGGAAGGCTGCCCGTGTGGTGCCAGGCTGACCTTTCTGCAGCTCCCCGGAGGTAGCAGCTTTGTCACAGCCAACAAAAGCCACTGTGTGCCCTTGGCAGTGCTTCTGGCCCCGAGGACTGTGACGAGCTGCCCGGGGCCAGGGCTGCCAAGCAGAGCCGAGCACAGGCGCTCTCTGGTCCCCTCCTGCTCCTCAGGGACCTGCCTGGGTGGCAGCTGCTGAAGTAATCTGGGCAGGGGACGCCGATGTGCCCTGAATCATACATCCCCTCAGCGTGCAGGTTAGTGGGCTCTAAGCTGGCCAAGAGTGCCCACATGCTCAGGGACAGGGCCACCAAACACGGGGATAGGGGACCTGGGCCCTGCCAGCACTGCCAGGGCCTGAACTGTTCTCTTTTCTCAGGTGGTCCAGAAATTGAGGCTGGTGATTTCTGGAGGGAAGCTCGGCCTCCCTGGGAGGTTCTCATGAGGCCTCTCTAAGGGCACATGGGTGGTGACTCCTATGAGTTCCTGTCCTCTGGGTTCCCACTACTCCCATGTCCTGGGGGTGGGGGAGCCGCAAGCTAGGCAGGTGTTCAGCCGATGATGACCTGAGTTCTCCACACAGTGGTGGCTCCTCTGTGGGCCCCTGGTTAGCTCCACACCATGGAATTGGGAGTGAGTGTCCTAAACAACCCCCAGGCTCACAGCCAGGCTGTGGGATTTTGGTTCTCTAAAACGGGCACCTCTCCTGCCTTCAGCTCCATCTATTTCAACTCAATGTCCCTTGAGACCTGCCGTCCTTGGCTCTGAGCCAAGTGCTGCCTTAAGGGACAAGAGAAGAGGACCTCAAGGTCCCCATACCCATGGCACAGCTAGGACAGCCACTGAGGAAAGGGGGCCGGGGCTGGGCCCTGGTGGCACTCAGGGCTCCCAAGGGCACAAAGCCTGGCCCTGCTGCTTCCTGGCGACAAGAGGAGCAACCTGAGTCTCTGCTTTCTCAGCTGCACAGTGGGGGTGTGGTGGACCCTAGGGCAGGGTCCTGCTGCTACTCCTGCTGTCACCAGCTGGACATTTAACGCTGTTGACAGGAGAAAGGTTCTTAGCTGAATTTCACCTGTCCTTATAAGTCCTACTGGCTGCCCAATACATCTGAAGGAGGCCTCGAGAGCCCAGCCCTCGGTACTGGTCTCTGGCACTGGTCTCTGCCTGGCTGCACAGGTCTGCAGGCTGCCACATCAGGTGTGGCCCACCCCTCAGGGGCCCGCATGCTCTGAAGGAATGTGGCTCAACCTGCCCCTAGATCCTCAGCCTGCAAAACAAGTTGGCCAAGCTCAAGTCCTCCCCATGCAACACAAGCTCCATAACCAAAGGTTCTCCAAATGTTCTCTACCTAGGACTGGGCTGGGGAGATGGCTGAGTGGAATAAACACTTCGCTGGCAAGCGCAAGGGCCTGAGTTCAATCCCCGGTTCTACCAAAATAAATAAATAAATAAAATCAATACAAAACTTGTTAAATACCTAAGTAGTTACCTAAGTAGTTTCAATTTCTACCTAGGACCTAGGGCTGGGACAACAGGCATCCCAGCTTACATGGGTGTGAACTGCATACTGCTCACAAACACCTTGGCAGAAAAGTGGGCCCAGAAACCTGGGTGCCAAGCTCCCAGGGGACAGCTCAGGATCCTGAGGCCCAGAGGAACTCTTAGCTGTGCAGCTGTGGCTGCCTGGGGCAGAAGTGCTTTCTGCACTCGCCCTGTAACCTTCACTGTCTGCCAAGGTGCCCTGGATCCCCACCCGCCCACCCTCCCTCAGCAGGGAAGGGCAGCTCTGACATCCCAGGCTGCAGGGATCCTGGCACAGCACTGCCACACAGACCAGGGGTGTCTGTGATGCTGTCCGGCCTCTCCTTTGCTCAGGGCAGTGTCCCCTCTAGACCCTGCTGTGCTCCCACGGGTCCTTGGGGACATGAACTCCTGTTCCTTGCATCCTGTCACCTAGGCACGAGCTGAGCACACCTCACTGTGTGTGAAGGTGGCAGCACATGCCTGCCAGGTGCCTCACCATCAACACTGCCCTGGCAGGTCTCAGGGGTCCTGTGGGTGGAGCTGTGGGGTGTGGACAGCTCCCCTGAGAGACCCAGTGTGAGCCCTGATGACCCACAGTGCCCTCGCCTGGGCTGGGGACGCATATCTGCGTCACTCCTTGTGCCCACCCCAGCCTAAAGGACAAGTGAGGAATGAGGACAGAGACGAGCTGGAGAGACCCTGCAATTAAAGGCGCAGTGAGAAGAGCCGCCTGCCAACGCCAGCCACCATCACATCTCCCCACCGCTGGCTCCCCCCGAGTGTTTATTTAAGCCAACACATTGCTCTGCTAATTGGATAACATTCCATGTGAAAATAGACCTTTTAAAACAACAGCAGTGGCGGCAAATAAAAACAGCTGCACTGCAAAAGTACAAAGGCGCAGTGGCTGGGGAGGAAGAAATTAAAGGCGCGGTGCACCGGGAAAATGAACGCTCTGGTTTCTGGATTGCATGGCCGGCCTTCTCCCATCCTTCCCCTTCTATGCGAGCCCTTCCTTCCTCCCACTGAGTCATCTGCTCCGCTAAAGGGGGAGAAAGGGGTGGTTTTGCATGGAATACCGGTGGCCATTGGTGGCCGCTCAGCCAATAGCGATGGGCACACCTGCCCAGGTAGAAGGCAGAGTCCGGCCTTGGGGGGCAGGGAGACCTGGGAACTGTGCTTCTCTGCAGACTAGAAGGATTGGTTCTGTGGTGACACCCCTGCCAGGAGCGGCCTTCAGGAAGACCCTCTCAGGCTTCTTCAGAGCACCTCTAGCAGGCAGACCCTGTTCCCCACTGAGAGCAGATGCGGGGACAGAGCATGGCACTTGGCTTACAGGAATGAAGGCAGGGAAGATCCTGACTATCCCTAGCTGTAAAGTAGGAGCTGCAAGCGACTGCCAGCCCTTGAGCCTCAGCTTACCCAACAGCCTGTCCTTAGGGTGCCGAGAAGATCTATGCAAGTGGACCCAAATGTCCAGTACCATTGCTGCCCAAGATGGGACCTCAGAGGTTAATGGTTTTATCAGTTCAGAGACACAGCCTTTCTGAGACACTGCTTGTGGCAACAGTGACCAGACACACAATGTGCACAGGGTGCGAGGTGGGGCCAGGGACCCCTGTATTCAATGGACACGAGTCCTGGATTTCTTGGGATCCCTCTCTTGCCTGCCTTGACCTTCATCTCTTACTCCCTGGGGCGGGATCTGGGAGAAATGCCGGATCATCACACCTGGAGGTTTAGATAACACCAGCACTTTCACAGGGACTGACATTTACTGCTTGGGACGTCAGGGGCTGATGAAATGTCCCAGGTTGGGAGAATGTGCCAGCTCATCGATTTGGTTTCCCGTGATCTGGGATCTGGTCACCAGTGCTGTGACAAGTGCAGATGGCCAGGTCCCAGGCCCTGCTACAGCCATAAAGGTGAGCTCAGTGGACATCTTGAGGGATCAGGGAGAGAGACCCTTACAAATCTCCTGCCCTGGGCCTGGGGAGATAGCTCAGTAAAATAAACACTTGCCTGGCAAGTGCAGGATCCTGAGTTTAATCCCTGGTGCTGCAAAAAACAAAAACAAAAACAAACAAAAAGGGGGCTGGGGAGATGGCTCAAGGGCCTGAGTTCAATCCCAGTTCCACAAACAAACGAACAACCCTCCTGCGACTCCAGGTGTTGTGGGTTGGAGCAGAGGCACTGTGTGTAGTGCGCACACGTGTGTGAAGCCACAGTGGCAGGGGCCCTTGCTACAGTGGCAGCTTCCCGATGCTCTGAGCTCTGCCACAAAGCCCTCATGAAGTCTCTGTGACAATCACGTCTCTTCAGATAGGGTCCCAGGGACCCGGGTCTCCAGGGATACACAAAGTAGGACATGGGTCTCAGGGAAGAAGGACAATGGACCCAGAATCCCCTGCACAGGGGCTGAGACAATGAGCACATACTCAAAAGTGGAGACTGTAGTGCAGGTACTTTCAGGACTGGCAGCTGCTGCTGTGAGCACTGGGGCAGGGAACTCAGGAACCCAGGCTTGGGCCCGGCCTTGCTCCTCAGGGAGGCACAAGTTTCTGCAGGGCCTCCGACCTCAAGGACCTGCCTGCACCGCACACTTTCTGTTTCCTTCTCCTCTTCAGTCTGAGGATTGCCTGGGGCAGCCCTGACCCAAGAAGCTGCTCATGCTCAGTGACCTGAAGCTGCTCAGTGGGGGCACAGGCGAGCCCACGAGGCACCTCCTCAGGGCCTGGGGCCTGGCTTCCAGCTACTTCTTTGCTGAGACATAGGAAGGCCTGGGGGCTCTGCTGACTATGGTGCCCTGGAAGCCCAGGTCCCACGAATTGATGCTACACGCATGGAACTCAGAGCTTGTGCACCGGTATGGAGAGCGCACGGCTGGGTGTCAGTGGACAGTGCTGTCCACACTGACAGTGCCAACCAGGAGCAGAAGGGTGAGCAGTGGCAGCATCCCCGAAGGCAAGAAAAGCAAAGAGATCTGATCAGTGAGGCCTATGCTGGGGCTGGACTTGGACCTGGCTTGTTTGCTTGCTCTGTGCCAGGGGCACAAAGGGTCCCAGCCCTGGTGGCTGTGAGGGAAAAGCTGCTGCAGGAAGGCGGGGTCAGAAACAGCTGCTGGCAGAGGTGAAGGGAAGACATGCCAGGCCCCAAGGCTCGTCCTTGGCTGCCCTTTTCCTCCTTGGAGCTGGGTGCAGAGGCAGAGGCAGGATGGGAAGAGAGGAGCTGCCGTCTCCATAATCACCTGCGACGGCTGTGCTTACTTAGTGATGCCCACAGCCTGACCTGGGTGCCATGGGCTACCTGTGAAGTCCCTCTGTGGTGCAGGTGCCTGGTGCACCTGGGGCTGCAGGCAAAGAGCCCAAGCAGCAGAGGTGGCTGACCATGACATGCACAGGAATGCATGGGCACTGAGGTGGTTGTTACAAGGGACCTGACACTCCAGGCACAAGTGCCTTGTCAACCCTGCTTTGAACTCTTAGAAGGGGCTGGGCTCCTCACTCCTCCCCTCCTCACTTCTACAGCACCCATTAGTGACCACTACACCTTCCTCAAGGTCAATAGCGTACATGGGCCAGGAGTGCCACGTCCAAAGCCCTCCATGACCAGTTCACTAGGGGGTAAAACGAGGCATGCTAGAAGTGAGTTCCTTGCCCTGGATCATGAACTATGTAAAGGGTTGCATGAGAATTCAGACCCAGGTCTTCTGAAGGTCTGTCCCTAGGGAGGGCATCCCGAGGACAGCCAAGGCCAACAGCAGAGAAAGGTCACTGAGAGCTCAGAGGTTGCAGTGGGAGGGGCGTGCTGAGACCCCCATGGCCACCTCTCCTCTGGGTCCTAATCATTTGAGCTGGGGCTATGAGGGCAGTGACACAGGAATGGAAGGATGACCATGCTGGCCAGGCTGACCCTGTGTCCCAGCAGGAGTGTGGCCTGGCCTCAGCCCCCAAAGCAGAGCAGCTGCCTTGCTCCAAAGGCTGGAAGTGTTCTGTGCCTCCAAGATGCACAGTATCTGGATGCCCACCTAGGCTGCCCCATGTGAGACCAGCATAAACAGAGCCCAGAGCTGGGGGAGGGAGGAGAAGCAGAGGGGGAGGGGGGAGAAGGAGGAGCAAAAAGAGGAGGAGGTGGAGGAGGAGGCCGAGGAGGTGGCGACTGAGGGTTCCACACTGCTTTCTGGGTGCCTTGCCCCCTTCTTCCCACATTGCAAAGTCCATGCCACCCAGCACCAGGGCCACCTGGACACAACTTTTCCCTGATGGAGAGGCCCAGGGAGCCCTAACAGAGGCACAGCCAGGGATAGGAACATGGATACGGTCCCTCCCTCCAAATACAGAGCTCAGAGCTTTCCCTCCCCCTCCAACGATGTCATAGCACAAAATTAGCAGGGTTAGGGAACAAAGATAAAACTGTTGTGGGTGGTAGCAGTGACCTCTCTGTTTCCCAAAAGGACAAGGAAGGCAAAGGAGGAGCAGGGCAGCAGGGAGTGGTCACTTCTCACCTTTGCATCTTGCTTTGTGAGAAAGTCCACGAAGCCAAACCCTCTGTGTGCGCCTGTCCCTGTCATCTTCTTCGGCAGACGCACCGTCTTTAGCTCCCCGAAGGTGCTAGGAATGAAAGGCAAACACAGGAGTTGAAGAACAGGCCTGCAAGACCAAATCCCACACTAAATCTATTCTTTTGAGTTATAAAGTGGGTATAGAATGCACATCCATGCATTCTCTCTCTCTCTCTCTCTCTTCCCTCTCTCTCCTGAGCTTGAGCCTCCTCTTCCTCCTCTCAGGCCCGGACTGCAGAGGCAGCAGGTTGGACACACTGGCAGAGAATTCTGGTTCCTCTGCAATGAAAACAGAGGAGGCTGCCTGTTTTCTCTGGCCCAGTGAGGATGACTCTGCGAGAGGAACCAGACTTGTACCCCTGTTGCAGAGCTAGGGAGGCAGTGGTGAGAGCAAGGTTCTGCTGAGTTGGACAGTGGGTCACTGGGGTCTCCTGACCTTTCCAGGCCCTCTCCATATCCAGCTGGGCACATGGCGACTCCATGCTGGGATGGCTGGGCAGAATGGCCCTTCCTCCTCGGCCCAGGGCCTAGGACTGGAGGTACCTTTGGGGCTCAGCATGCTCAGTGGTGCCCAGCGCCCCCTTCCTCTCATGCTGTGTCCCTGCCTTCTGGGTGTGCTTGTGATTTCTGCTCAGCCAGTCAGGTAGAGCTCTGGAGAGGAAAAGGGGCCTGCTCTTCTGAACAGAGGCTGCACAGGTACACATGCCCAGCCCACTCAAGCCCAGCACCCCTCCACGGAGCCTGAGCTCCCCTCGAGGCCAGCACAAAGGACCGTGCTTTCCCAGGGCCTCCCTGGCGCTCTCTTCTTGCTGCCCACCCCGTGGCCCCTTCCTGATGTCCATTTATCAAATCTATACGTGCAAATTGCTGCCGATAAATATTTAATGTGCATGGCATCTGAAGAGAGGTATGACTTTATTTGAAAATCTACACACACTTTGCGGCCGCCTGGGCGCACACATGCACACATTGGTCTAGCTAGGATGCTTCGGGGCCAGGGACCGACTGGGTAAAAAACATAGTAAAGGCTGTAAGCTCTCGTGAAATGATATAAGCTAAATCCAAGGCGTTAACCCACAGCCCTGCCAGCATGACCAGGCATCTGGCAGCCCAATTTCTGCAGGCAGGACGGAGTGGGGACGCAGCATTATGAATCCTCAAAATGAATCTGCACGTCTCCTCTGAGCTCTCCCTGGCAGCTCTGCTCCCCCTCCCCGCACCTCCTATGTGCAGGCGACTGGGAAGGCCAGCCTCCTGAGGAGGAGATGGAACAGAGTGGAGCCCGGTCAGCCTCCCCTCCCCTCCCCGCTGAGAAGCGGCCTGGGCTGGGGACCAGAGGCTGGGTAGGTGGCCTGAGGAGGTGAGGGTGGAGAACAGCTGAAGCCCAGCCTGCAAATGCTGTTTTATTCTGCCACCTAAAGGCCGACACATCCCATGACAGACACACGGCAGCCTCTCCACAGAAGTGCTGAGCTGCTGCTGGGACAGGAGGTCTGTGACGGACACACAAGTGCGCCTACAGCTTCCTTCAGGCGAATGGTAGTTGGCTCCAAGCTCTCAGGAAGCCCCTGGGACCTCGGGGTTGCTGGTCCCTCTGTCTAGCTCCCCATCTCATCCTGGGCCCTGGGTCAATTTCTGCTGCTAGCCCGGAGCTGTGTCAGCCCTATAATGTTACAGCTCACAGTGCCCTGGGCCCTGAACTCTGCTGCGAGGAGTAGCAGCCACACTGATCTCACTCATCACTGGATCTGCAGCAAGGAGCTGGCACCCTGGCCCTGCGTGCATGCCTGGAGATATTTTCGGAACAAACAAGCAAACAGAAGCCCCAAAGGTAGACAAAGCCACTGGTACATTTCATGTGTTTAGCCCAAGGGTGAGGGTTAATGAACAGGCCACAGGCTAACTGCAAATGGCACGGATATCACTACTTGCTGCCAGCCTCATCATCCCTGTCTTACAGATGTGGACACTGTCCCAGGGGCAGCCGCTGGCTCTTGCTAGAAAGTGGCAGGTTCTGAAAGGGAATCCAGGCCTGAGATAATTTTCTGCCATGTTCCACCTCTCTTCTGCCTCTGGGGTGGAGTTTGGTCAGTTTCAAGAGCTGACACCCTCTTTTCTTCCTGAGGCTTGGCTAGGTCCAGGTAGAGCCGAAGCCATGGAGGGTGGCTAGGAGAGCTCTGTGCAGATGCCTGGGCAGCCGAGAGGGCTGGGAGCCCAGAGCAGGGGAGACTGAGCCTTCTGTCCATAGCAGGCCGATCTTCTGTGATGGGCTCAATGTGCTCTGCACACGTTTCCCAGTCCTACTTAATCTCTCGTGAGCCAGTCTATGTATGTGTAGGTATGTATTTGGTGCATGCACGTGTGTCAGGGAGACAGACAGACAGAGAGAGAGAGAGAGAGAGAGAGAGAGAGAGAGAGAGAGAGAGAGAGAAGACTGTTGAGGTTAATTCCTGCCTCTGCAGCACACTGCAAGCTGAGGATGCTCTGTGCATGGTAAGCAGCTGAGAGTCCTGAGAAAGGCAAGAAAAATAATTAAAAGGTGAAAAAAGGAGCTGGTAAGGAGGCTGAAGGGGCCAGGCTTCCATGGCCCACAGAAGTGGCATTTGAGAGCTTGGCAGGGGGAGCTGTGACAGAAGGACCCTCTGGATCCACAGAGATCTCAGGCAGCTATGGGGATCTGGGCAGCCCATCCCAGCCTGCTGGGGATGTGCGGAGGTCACAGCCTCGGTCTGGAGCTTCTAGACAGACAGGTGCATGGCAAGCGTAAGGCACAGGCAGCTTCCAGTAGATGGACATGGGCAGCAGGTTCCTTCCCTTTGCGAGAGCCTGCCAGCACGAAACTGAACATGAGCTTGCACTAAGGAGTTGGAGGAGTAGAGCCAGCTCTTGGAAGGAGTGCTCAGGCATCTGTGGCCACTTCCTAAAGGCACAGCGGGGCTTCAGGAGACCAGCACTGCTGCCATCACCCCAATCACTGAGGAGGGCCTTGCAGGCGCTGGGCCTCCGACGCACGGCAGCTTGAGATATAACAGCAACCGGGAGCTACAGCATCACCACTGCTGTGTCCTGCATGAAAAACCCAAGGGCCAGAGACACAAAGTGACTGCCCATGTCCACAGCCTGGGCACTCAAGGCCCAGGCGAGCTCCTCTCCTGGGGCTGGGGCTAACGTTGGACAGCGAAGGAGGTCAGTGCTTGTGAGACCACGTGGAGTCTCACAAGAGGCCCACAGCAGTGATGGCAGAGATAACCAAAGAGAATGAAAACGGAGGGGGGAAAAAGGTTGGGGAGGAAAAAAAAAAAAAAAAAAAAAAAATCAATGAAGTACCTTTAGCTCCTTGGAGATAAGTGATGTATAAATACCAGCCATTATGAAGGTCTTATCTGCTGGCAAGGTCCGCCGAGCTATTTTTAAGAGCTGCCTTTGAAGGAAGTTTTGTGTGTGCCCCTTGCCCGCGGGAGTGAGGACCACGCTGGGGTGAGGTAGAGCGGACCTGCCGGGACCAGCAAGGGAGGATGCCACAGGGCACCCAGGACTCCTCCCTGGCTCAGCCTCACGCTGGCGCTGGGGGACACAGACGCACACACTCCCCACTGTGTAGATAATAGAAACCACAAAATAGCAATTACTGTATCAGAAGCTGTGAATAAAGAGGACATACCGGGCTTTTAAACATGGCCCTCCTCCCCTCCCCCACCAAGCTCACACTCCAGTAACAAACTCACACCTCACTTTTCCAATTATTTCATTCACCTCGGGTTCACCAATTACTCCCCGCACCGTGGCCCCACCCCTCTGCAGCGCTGGTGGTGTGCAGGACTGGTGGCAGGTTCTGGGTTTTCAACGATGCTAATTTCTTTCGAGGTGTGGGCGTGCGGGTCAGACGGGGCGCCGAGGTGTAAAGGGAGGCAAGCCAATTACACCCAGCCCTGGTAAACACGCCGGGCTATGCAAAGTGTGTTTGCACACAGCCCTGGAGGCGGACTCAGTGTGTGCCCCGGTGTGCTTCGTGGGTGGGGATGTGCCCCTCCGTGCAAGCCCCTCTGGTCATCCCAGAGGGATGAGTTTCCCTGTACCTCTCTCCCTCCCTGAGTGAAGACACGGGCTGAACACAGCCCCAGGAGCTCCTGCTCCTCTGCTCTAGGGCCTAAGTCCTTGCTGCCCTTTGGATCTATGGGAAGGACCTGGATCCTGGCCCAGCGGAGTCCCTCAGGGATGTCTGTTGGAGTGCCTTTGCTCCTTGAGCTCAGACATCACTGGGAACAAATGGTGCTGCTGCCCAAGGGACCAGGACAAGGAGCAAGGCAGGATGGGAGGCAGATGAAGGGTGGTGTCATGCCAGGAGGAGGTGTTGGCTTCTGTCCCTTCTGCAGGTGGGGGAACGACTGGGCCTTTTGGCATGAAAGAGGCTCCTGCTGCACTGCCAGCACAGGGTTCCACCAAGTCTCTGCACACACAGGCCCTAGGGTCACTGTGCTCTGCTCCGGGCTGAGACCTGGTGACATGAACTCATGTGACCCTCACAACCTGCACTGTCATCCCCACCTCTTCTGGCTGCTTGTGCTCGCCCTCTACCACAAAGGCCCAGTGCTGTGCTCCAACCCCAGCCCTCCCTTGGAGTCTGCACAGATTACCTCGCCTAGCACCAAGCGATGGCCCCAAATGTGCAAGGTGTGGGGCGGGAGTGGGCGGCGGGTTGGGCTTCAGTCTGGGTCCAAGGGCCCTTGCCACCACGGGGAAGGAGGCCTGGCCAGCAGCAGGCAGTGCGCTACTCCTCCTGACACGGCACGGACTCTGGGTAAAGCCCCATCTTGACGGATTTGGCCTACTTTCTGACCCGTGTTCACCACTCCCCTGGCCAGTCCTAAAGGGGTACACTAGTGAGTGTGCAGACCCAGCGGCATGCCAGGGCATGGCAGATGGCCTGCCCCATGGCTCCTTTCCTCACAGCTAAGGGTCATCGGTGAGGTAAAGGACAGAGACAGCCTTACTGGACTTCTAGAGACAAATCTGTCCCTTTGTCTCCAATAAGGTCGCCTGCAGCGGAGGAGGCTGGGTACTGACGATGGCTCATTGCAGCCTGTCTTGTGCAACCCCCGATACTCTAGTCCACGCTTACCTGGGCCACACAGAGAGAAGTGTAACTGTTCTGGGCTACATGTAAATTAAACAAGGAAACTTAACATGTCTGCTTAATAAGACAACACACACCGACAGCTTAGAATGCTACTGCAATGACCGCTGTTTGTACAGATGTGTGTGACACCTGTTATACGCAGATTTGGGTCTCACTGACTGTGTGTGAGTGCTACGCAACTGAGTCATGCAAGACAGGACTGAAAACTATGTCACATGTTAACATGTCGCCTGTCCGAGGCTCACGGATGGCACCTACCCCCATGACAGCTGCTACGAGATGTGGCTGCAATCGACCCCGCAGACTCTGCTAGTGGCTGCTGCTCCAGTTCCAGTGTCTATGTTTGTCAGACCCATCGCCCTGGTGTTCCCCAGGGGACTTCGCCTGTCAGGCATGTCCCAAGGGTCCCAGTGGTCACTGCTGTCCAGAGAGAGCCATGCATAAACACCACGCACTGCTGATCCTCCCCAGACTCTTCCCTGGGGCTGAAGGCTGCGTCTGGCTGGATGCTTCCTGTCCTGCTGTCCAGTCTGATCTAGCACCCTGCCACCCTTTCCTCCTATGGAGAGCCCACGCTGGCCTTCCCCTGGGTCCGTGACCCCACCAAATGCTCACCCACCCCAGGGCCTTTGCACCTGTGCCTCCTGGGACCTGGCACCTTTAGCTGGACATCTGCCTGCCACACAACTCTTGGCTCCAGTGCTGCCTCGAGACCCCATCAGTGGCCACCCTTTTACTGTTGCCTCCTCTGCCCGCCAGTCGCACCATCACATCTGATCACTGCGTGGCTTATGTATTGATTTGTCTCTCCATTCTTTCACTAGATACAGAGTGCACAGCCCAGGATGGCAGGGTCTGTATTTTGGGGCTGGCCTGATACCCAGAAAACCCTCCAGACCTGCACCTAATCCAAGTCCTCACTAAAGCCCAGGGCTCAGGTCCCTGTCCTTTCTCTGCACTCTCATCTGGTGTGGGAGGAACCACACCTGAGCCACAGCCTTCAGGTCCCTGTCCCTCAGGGGATGCTCTTGTATGTAATAAGCCCACCTATCTATACAGGGAGTGTCTGGCTCTTAGGGACACCTCCAAAGCACCCAAGTTCACACCTTAGAGTGCAGTGATTAAACTGCAGCAGGCATGGCGGTGGTCCAGCCTCCATGATTATCGATGGGGCTCGCACCTGGATTTTGGAGCAGTGTTGCCTGGCATGAAGGGAAGATGTGGAGCTCCAGAGACAAGCCCGCTGTGAGGCAGACACAGGCACGGGCTGCAAAGCGGGCTGGCATGTGCATCATCGCCCCAGGTGGCGTGGAGGGACGCGCGCAGCTAACCTGAAGGTTCGAGCCTGAGGTTTGGGGCGCCAGCTTCACCTCAGTGTGGAGTCCCCACTCTGTTCAGGGGCTCGTTTCTTCAGAGTGGCTTTTATGCTGAACTTTTCTAGTTACTCACCACTCAGTGTGGTTTGGGCAGGTGCAGAAAGGCTACCTGATTGCTGTCAGTGGGTGGCTCCCCTTTACTGGGCCTTGCAGAGGCAGGAAAATGGCCTAGTTTCCATGAGTGAGAGAGAGGCACAAGCAGGCAGTGGCACCTCAGGACGGGCAGGGCTGCATTCCTGAGGGAGCCCAGGGCCTCACTGCAGAGGCGCTGGATGGGGAACCTGGTCCAGAAGGTGGAGGCTCTGGCCTAGGCTGGGGACCCTGGCAAGCCACGCCATGCTGCCAGATGACCAAGGGCAGTGGGGGTGAGGTGAGTTGGCCTTCTCCAAGCTGAGTCTCTCAAAGCCAGACTGGCGCACAAAGGGGCCAGGAGAGCTGGGCAAGGGGTCCCTGGGGACCGGCCAGCAACAAGTGCCCATCTGTGTTGCTCTGAGCCAGCATCACTGGCACCAGGAGGGAGCCTGAGACTGCTCAAGGTTGGGGGCCACTGTTACACAGGGCCTAGACCCTCGCCTAGCTGTCAAGGCTAACAGTAAGCCCAGGACTGGCACCTCTCCTCATTCAGAAGCAGCCTGTATCCAGGTGCTAACATTTCACAACACTGGCAATAAACCCTGGACATTTGAAACATGATGTCACCAGATAAGGCAGGTGCTGTGTACTATCTCATGTGACTTCCACTCTGACTTGGGCCCAGGAGATCTCAATGAGGATTCCGGTCCTTTCCTCCCTTCCTCCTTGCCCCTGCAACTTCACCCACCTGTCACTTGCGGCCTGCTACCCTGCACCGTGCTTGTGTTCAGAGACTCTGGTTTCTCAGGGACTCTTGCCACCAGGAGTCCTGAATGGTCCTGTCCCTGGGGGGGACGCACTTGTGGCTGCTCCTACACGGAGCCAGGTACCATTCAAACTTAGCTCTGACGTGCCGCTGGGGTCACAGAGACTGCTGCTTGGGCCCATGGGCCCTGTTGCACCTGGCAAAGACTTCCACGTGTCCCCCATGGAGTGGACACAGGGCCCTGGGCTGGGCAAACAGTGCACAGGACAGGCTCTGGCCTCCGAGGCACCAAATGCAAGCTGGCAGCTCTCCAATTCTTTCCTTTGCTGAGTATCTACCCCAGTAAAAGTGCTGAGAAGGTATCTTCAATATGTGGGCACCTAAACAACACGTGCACTTCTGTTACACTAAGTCCATCTCTTCATGTTTAAAAAGTAGAAAAACTCAAGGCCGGGGAGATGGCTCAGTGTAATAAGCGCTTCTTTGGCAAGCACAAGGGCCTGAGTTCAATCCCTGGTTCCGCAAAAAAGAAAAAAAAGAAAAGAAAAATTTAAAGGCCGCTTTTTACGACTCAAGGACACACGGTGCATTGGGCAGGCTCCAGGTGGACCCCAGCGCACCCCTGTGCCCTGCCTTCGCCTCTGGCGATGCTGCCGGCTCTCCAGGGGCTGCACACGGTGCGGCTCTGACAGCCAGGGTCTGGGGCACAGCTGGGCCCAGAGCCGAGCCTGGAGTCTGCCTGCACTTGCCACTGCCTTTCTGAGGCTCGATTTTGTCATCTGAAATGAGCGCCAGCCCCCGGCCTGCATCCAAAACCGCACGTGCAGAAACTGTGCTCATTAGCACCCATGCCACGGACAACCCAGTGGTGCCTATCAGGCAGCTGGGATGACAAAGGCACCCCAAGGCGAGGAGGGTGGGCTGACCTCGTCACTCTGGCCTTTCCCCATCTCACACACACACCCTCTAGCTGCACAAGACAACAGGAAGAAACTGTCCCTCGGCCAGACCCAGTGCTTGTGCCTGGTCTGGCCTGAGCAGGGCTCTGGGGAGCCGGTGTCCTGTTTCCTTTGGACTGAGGGGTGGAATGGCCTGGGTCTGGAGTGGCGTCCAGTCAGCCCTGCCCTCCGCCCTCCTCTGGAGTTAATGACACCCACAGCGGACGCCCTCCCCACGCTCGCCCCCTCTGGTCTACAGCTGCCTTGAGTACGGCTAATCCCATTACAAGAAAATAAAGTGGATAATTCAGGCTAATGAAATCGTTACAAGAGTGTGGCCAGCCAGAGGTGGACATTCAGACCCAATTTAATACCCTTTCATGTCGTTATCCTCCAGACAGGCAATGTTTGAGAGGAGGAAGGACAAAAATTAGAGGGAAAGGAGCAGTTAGCTTGAAACTGGTTACGGAAGTCACCTGCCATGGATCTCGTTGTTCGCTGTCATTGCCATCCTTCCCACCCGTCTCCACGGCAACTCCAGAAAGTGCGAGAACCAGGGCAGTATGCTGCACCTCTGGAGCCTGCCGCTCACCTTCTAGCTCCACCACCCTGGGGGAGGGGTGATGGACCACACACACACACACACACACACACACACACACACACACACCTGTCCCCTGGGCTGCTTCCCATCACCTGGATCAGAATCTCTTGCTCCCATTCAACCATCCTAATGTTGCTTCTATGAAGTGGGGTACAGGAACTTGGGAGGTTGTAGTGGGAGCCATATTGGTGGGGTGGCAGGAGAAGGTGGGGTGAGTGCCCTGCCAGACAGAGCAGGTGGCTGGACCCACAGCCCTGAGTGCGGGTTGACAGGTAGACACCCTTGCCACTGGTCCACACCTGCTTAGGCAGCTGAGGCAGGAAGAGGTAAAGTTTAGTTTGATGCCAGCCTGGGATACTTAGCAAAGTCCCATTTCAAAGCAAAAAACCCTCAGATGGAACAATTTCATTTCTCTGGGATCACTTCAATGTTAAAAACCTTAACGAAGGCCCATTCCATGAACTCATTACCCTGAGCTGCTCTGTGTCAGCCCTGTTGTCCTGAGCTATTTGGGGTCCACCCTGAAGTCTCACGTGAGGACATGAAGCTCCCAGCGAGCTGGATCCTCCTTAGCAGGGGACATGGAGGGCAAGTGGCCAAGGTGATCTCCAGACGACTGGATCAGCCAGGTGCAGGGACACTTGGCACGGGGCGCACAGCAACCACCCTCAGTAGCTCCCACTGACCCCCAGGTTGTGACCTGGGCTGTGTCTCTTGCTGCAGAAGGAGGCAGCACTGGTCCTGAAGAAAAATTTTCACCGAACAGTCCATATTTTCAGAGATCACTGATGTTTTACAACAGAGGTGACAAAGACACGGGACACGCTGATTTGTGGTGGGCATGTCTGTTCCTAGGTGGGGTGCTGGCCCCCAGGAGCTTGAAGCCTGGCACCTCGCCTACTCAGCACAGAGGCAAGTACATGAGCTGAATGGCTCTAGTACAGCCATGGCCATTTCACAGTGAGAGGAGGAAGAGTGCCGGGCTGGAGGAAGCCACCTCAAGGCTTCTTTAGCCCGCTCCTGCCTGCACAGGACGCACGTCTGCAGCACCTGCCCCGCTCCTGGCGTGCTCTAGCACTGTGACCTACTGTACTCTTTTCCCTGCTGGCTATGATCCACTCCCCTGCTGGATGACTGAGGGGGCAGCGCCCAGGACGATGCCCACGCTCAGCAAGATGCAGATCGGGTTTTTCCCAGGTGATGGTCTTTTCCGGATCCTGGCCCTTATTACGGTCAGGTCCTCAGTACTGGAAACAGGAAGCAGGGCATGCAGGGAGATGGTGGGCACTGACTGCAGCCCTGTGGGGAATACTGTCTCCCTCCCTCAGCCTCTAGTGGGAGCCTGTCACTTGGAAGCCACCACAAGCAAACGATGGAGGAGGTGGGAAAGAGGCCTAGGAGATGAAGACAGGCATGTGGGTAGCTCTGGAAAAGCTCAGCCTTCTAGAAGTTTCTTCTGACAACTGCCGTTAGGAGAGACACTTCTGCCCAACACAATTCTAGAAAGCCCACCTCAGATACTCCCTGTCCCCCTGGCAGGAGTCCCCCTGTGCCTTGGCAGGAAGCTCTAAGACTGATGGGTCATGCCTGGCTTGGAGCCACGTTCTGAGAAGGGTATGGCCTGAGGTTGTGCCTCAAATAACCAGGTAGCTGCAACTGTGAGACTCCAGACAGGGCCAAGCCTGCTGCCCACCAGGGACAACAGCAGAGCAGAGGGGAGGCTTCTGCTGAGGGTGTGGGCCACAGGCAACTGCACTCCGCCCTGCATTCCAGGGGTGGCCTTGGAGGCTCGGAGGGCAGCTGGGGATAGCAGCTGGGAGTTGCAGTGATTCATGCTGCTGAGGCCCTGACTCTCCTGGGAGGACAGGCACTCACCCCTGCTGGGACAGATGTTATTTTTAAAAGTCTGGGAAAGAAAACAACAATAAAACAACTGGAGCTCAGGATGGCTGGTGAGCTTTAAGGGAAAAGGGGGAGATGGATTTGTGAGATGGACCATTTGTTTGGGGCTGAACAAACCAACACAGACCTCGATTCAATTATGCCAGGGAGAAGGGGGTTTGGGTTGAGTCAGGCGTCAGCTCTGCCTCAGGTTCAGGGGCGTGGGACAGAGAGAGGGGACCTTAGAGGCGCAGCTGCTGGTGGGCTGTTGTAGGGGGGCTCTGGAAAGAGAAGGCAAGGATGAGGGAGCCAGGTCGAGCTGCTGCGGGTGTCTGCAGGTGGGGGCGCTTTTCTCCAAGAAAAGCCCCAAGCAGGGCCAGCCAGGATTTGGGGTGTGAAAAATCAAAGAGAAGTGAAGAAAAAGCACAGGACAATCAGTCGGGAAGAAGAGGCTTCCACGGCAGCAGCCGCTGCTACCTCAGCAGAGAGCCCAGGAGCGTCACTGGCAGCTGGCAAGAAGGGAAGGATAAATGATCGGTCTCTGGCACTGCACAGGGCTCCCGTGGGCCAGCCGCAGGCGAGGGGCTGAGAGCCACAGCCCACCACCCAGGTCCCTCTGGAACACAAAGCGTGGCCACAGCTTTCCAGCTTTCTTGGATGTGCCCCGGGCTGGGGGGTCACTGTTAGAGGAAAATAATCAAAGCTGCTCATGCCTGGGGTGCAGGGGCTTAATTAAAATGAGCCTCTATTTTCCTGGCTGGATGAGGCTCCATGAAACAGAAGTTCTGTCTGGAGCAGATGTGTTTGCGGCCCCTGCAGGGAGCTTGCACCTGCAGCAGCAGGTCTGTCTGCGCCCAAGCTCGGAAAGCCTGACGCAGCCTGGAGGAGGTGGAAAGTCTGGCGGTGCAGCAGCTCTCACCTCCACTCTGCCTCAGTGTGCCCATCTGTGAAATGGCACCACAGTGCCCACACACCACTGAGTCTTGGTCACGTGACATGAGAGTGTACTACATGCCTGGTGCAGAGCCAGGACCACACAGAGCACTCAGAAGTGGACATGAATGAATGAGGGACAGAGCAAATGCAGACACTGCATGGGGGGCAAGTAGTGACGCCTGTGTTGTCTGCTGGTCTTGGAGGCTGCCGGGCAGGGACCCAAGCCCATTCTGCAGCTCGGGCAAAGGAGGGTGCAGGCACTCCTTTGCGCCCAGCAAAGTGGCAAGATTGTGCGATGGCATTTTGAGCCCACAGGCCGGCGTCCTCTCAAACCCTACAGGGCTGTCTTGGTGGCCACAGGGATGTCCTGTCTGTCTTCCTCTCCAATGCCACAAAAGACAGTGCCACATGGCATTTGCGGGGGAGAATGACCCTTCCTGCCACCCCAGTGCCCCTCAGTGATCGGGACCCACAAGGGCGATGTATGGCCACTGTGGTGCAATGAGCGGAGCCACGTGACCATCCCTGGCCTATGAAGCAGGTGGCAGCTGCCTAGGGCTCCGTAGCTTGCACCTCCCCTGATGCCTTAAAGCAGTCTGGAGCAGCCTGGGGGAGTAGAGCCCACAGTAAGCCCTGCCCCTGCCACAGCACCAGCTCACTCCGAGCAACACAGGCTGAGGGGCCTCACGAGCAGCACCCTAGGGTGAGGGAGGGCTCACGATGTTGGTGCCGGTAGCCCAGGTGTGCGCCCAAGGCCCAGCTCTCTTCTCTATGGACCTTCAGCACTGCAACAGTGACACCATTTTCATAACCAGGAAAGAGAAGGGTGAGCGAAGCTTTCAACACCAGGGCCAGCAAGCACAGTCTGCACGCCAGATCTCACCAGTAAATGCACAAAAGTAATTCACCAGAAATCTCCAACTCTTGTCTGTCACTGCTCTGAACTACAACAGCAGGGTACCTGAGGGGCAAAGCTGACAACATCCACTCCTTGCCCTTTATAGGAGTCCAGAGAAGCTCTACTCCAGATCACACCATTCCCAACACACACCAGGTGTCACCTGACCCTGTCCCGTGCTCTGCCACCCTGCATCCTGCTGGCTTCTCCCACAGAATGTGTGTCTTTACCTCCTGGCTTGCCCAGCCGCTAGTTTTCTTAATTATGAGAGGCAAGGGAGTCCACTTGGGGCTCTCTGGACCCCAACCAATCCATGCATCCCGTACCCAAGGGGCCATGAGGTGGTACTGTTTGGGGGAGCAGGCTACTGCTCAGGGCCAGACCCTCCCAGAGGGCTGGGGTGTGGCTCAGTGCAGAGTGCTTGCGGGGCACCTGAGGAACAGGGAGCCATGCAGTGTGCACACACGCACGAGCAGAGGGCCAGCATCAGAGAGACACAGACACTGGCTCACACCCTCGGGGGCGACCGGCCCTGGGGGCGCTTGGCACTGGGGCAGTGAAGGGGGGCGTCTGGAGTGGTCCCAACCAGCAGTGGCCCCAGCACACACCTGCACGTGGCTCCCTGGGGTGGCTGCCGGAAAGAAGTCCACCTCGTAGTGCCATTTCCAGGAGAACCAAAGACCACAGAGCATTTATTCCATTTACTTTTTACACCATGTATGGGACTTCGATAAAAATAATCATACATTTTACGAGACTACTTTTTAAAGAGGGTTAAAGCCCCACTGACTCCTCCACAACAGTTCCCTTTAACCCACAGCCAGGCTGCAGTTCATTTCTTCCCCTTAAGAGTGTGGTGCTAGGAACACAATGATCTGCCCTGCTCCACGAGGTCCCCAGCGAAACCACTTGTTTCCCTTATTTCTTAGGCTGCCAGGGAGCTCAGGCTCAGTCAGTCCATCATGGGAGCCCCAGCCTAGGTTCTCTGGTGCCACGCAGGGTCTCCCGAGCCCAGCTCCATTTACCCCAAGGGGGGCTCCTCCAAGGTGTCACCACAGGAGGCTAGAAGGCTTGTGGAGAGAGGCTTTGGCATTTCTTCCCATCAGCTTCTGCTTTGGAGGCTCGGGCACCTTCCCCTCCAAGCTCAATGGCGGTGTGGCTTGCTCCAGCCCACCACTCAGGTGCCAGGAGCAGTGTCAGGGCCACAGGTGAAGCACAGGGGGCCCTGGAAGAACGCATGGCCCATAAGGAGCAAATGAGGGCAGCGTGCTCAAGGGTGAGGAGACACTCACTAAGCAAGGCCAGGATGCTCACTCCAGGGGCTGCTGGGTGTGACCTGCCAGTGGCAGAGACCTTGGGGCTTGTGGACCTGTGCCTCGGCTCCTTCTGGGGTACCCATGTCTGCATGGAGCTGCATGCATTAAACAGGAGTGAGTTTCTGAGATCCCAACAGACTGACAGATGGAGCAACAGACAGGCTCTTTCTGTGGCCGCTGTGGTTGTTTTCCTGCGTGAGTCTCCGCTGATGTGGCTCTGGGTTCACTGGGGCGGCAGGATGGCGTAAGTGCTGCGAACAAGACTCCGTCACTCGGGGGGGTGGCGGAGCTAAGACCTCTCAGAGGACACCCCTGACCCTGGCGGCACCACCGCCTTGTGCCCCTACCGCACTCCCATTTAATGCATCCCGCCCCGTGCAGATGTGGGCTCCCCACAAGGGCCCGAGGCACAGGTCCATGGTGAGTGCTTTGAGGCCGCCTAAGTCGCCAGCCACTGCCCACCTGTGTGGCAGCTCCAGGACAGCAGGGGCCCCAGCAGTCTTGGCCACTACCACATCCCCTATGGCCACACCTTGGGCTCAACAATTGAGTAATGAGAGAAGGGTGTAAACGCCAGGGATACGAGGGCTGGGGGCCCGGTCTGCCTCGCCTCTTCTAGACATGCGGCCCTCAGCCGACACGCACTGCACCCTAGCAGGGGTGCTGCTCAACGACGGGGCTGTCCTTGGTTCCCTGCCTGCCCTGTGGGGACTTCTCTGTACCAAGTTTTCTGCCACAGCAGCTGCAGAGGAAAGTGATAGAAGGCAAGACAGGTATAGTTGCCATGATACGGCCGTCGTGGTAATTTAGCCTCAGAGCTCTGGTTCCCTCGGAATAATTTAACGATCTGTCATGGGAAGGGAGGAAGGAGGACAAGTGTCGTGTGGCTTCATGTCCCCGCCTCCGAAAAATAATCTAAGTTCCCGGAGCCAGAGGAGGGCCCTGGTGGGGGAGAAGGAAGGCTGAGAACATTTTTTACCCAGAGGCAGGTGGGAATGCCTTACTTATCTGCTTTTGTGGGAGGGAAAGAAGTGAATTAGAAAAACTGCAGGGACCTCTACTCCAAGCCCCAGCGTCTTCTGGCCAAACGCTAGGTCTGTTCCCTTTGCATCTGAAGCCAGGGCTGACAGCCAGGGAAGGGAGCAGTGCAGGGTTCACAGCCTCCCCAGACCTGGGCTGGCCCAAGGCTCAGGTGCTGGCCGGGTGATGCAGCTCCCCAGGTGCATGCCTTGGGTACTCTCAAGGGTGTGGGTTCAAGACTTACTCTGGATCTGAGGCCCCTGGAAGGAGCCAGGTGCAAAGGGTAGGGGGAGGACAGCAAGAAAGAGAAAGAGAAAGGAATTTAAGAGCAGAAAATGCATAGGGGAGAGCTGTCCTCCCTGAACCAATCCATCTAGGGATCTGCATACTTCGAAGAGGCACGGGGTGGCTGTAGGGCCTGGCAGGTGCAGGACACGGCTGTGGGCAGCACACTGGGCCATGGGCAGCCAGCCCTGAGGACACAGGGCAGGAGTGCTGTCCAGGACAGGCAGCATCCTCAGCGGTGAGCGGCCCATGGGCCAGGGTGGCTCTGGGCTGAATTCTCACTGAGAGACTGGGAAATGAGGGGTAGAGCAAAGGCTGCCGATGAGGCAATCCCTACTCAGCGCCCGTCCCAGCGGAGGCTGCTGTGCCTCTGGTGGGAGGACTCAAACACGTGCAGCAGAGTGCAACGCCACAGCCAGGGCCAGAGTGGGGTGTGTCTGTAACCCCGAACTCGGAAGGCTGAAGCAGGGGATCATGCTTAGGATGACACTGATTTAACAAGGTCCTGTCTCAAAAAAGAAGAAGAAAAAAAAAAAAAAGGGCTGGGGATATAGGCCAGTGGAAGGCCTTGGACTCAATCCTCAGAACTGCAAAACAAAAACAGAAGCCACATTTGAATTTTACCACTAACTTCCATAACACAACACAAGGCGAGTGCTACCAACTATTAATCCCCATTCTACAGATGCAGAAACCGAGGCCTGAGCTCAAAGCTCCATGCAGCAGCAGAGCCCTGTGCTCTGACCTCCAGCCCCAAGCACCAGGCCGCATGTCACCTGCACAGCCTGGGGCTCTCATAGGGCTCCTGGTGCTGCCCTTCCTATCTCACAGATGGGGGACTTGCATGTCCAGGTGTGGGGACAGGGCCATGTGACTCATGGCTGAGCTGGAGGGGACCTTGCTGTCTAGGGCTCAGGCGTGGGAACCCAGCTGCTTGCTGCCAGCCCTGGCTGGGCCAGGTCCTGCTGACCCCTGGGCCTGTGTGGCCAGGGCTCTCCAAAGCTGGCTCTAAGGAATCCACCCCTCCTTTCCCTTCTACTGGGGAAAATAAATGGAAGTGGAGTCTACTCAGCTAATGGTGGGGAAGAGAGTGGGGACACAACAGGGACTCCTAAGCCCTCTAAGGACACAGCTCAGTGCCACTGACATGAATGGAATGTCCACTGGGCCACCTGGGTTCTGTCACCTCTTATAGCATCAGGGCCTGGGGCCAGCCTCTACTGCATGGGCCGTCCAGGGATCCTGCAGATCTGAACACAATATTCATTTTTAGTGAACACCTACTATGTGCTGGGGCTGAGACAGTGAAAAATGACTGCCACTGTTTCACTGGAGTTCACAATCTAATTCCTTTACATGTTCATATATGTTGGGGCTGCATCTATTTTTATAAGCATCCATGTGGTAAGGGAAAATAATCTTAAAGTGAAAGGGAAAATGGACAGAGGTGAGCTTTAAAAGCTTACCACCAGAGGGTCAGCAATTCGGAAACAGGCACATGCATGTCCCAGGTGAGTAAAGTGAATACAGGGTGGACAACAGGGGCATGGTTCTCCTGAATGGAGATGGGAAAGAACAGCATGGAAAACGACCGTAGAATGGATCCTGTGACACACGCCTGGACCAGGACCAGTGGTGTCTGCATGAATCCATTTGCCTATGGGATTCCATTTGGGTTGCCTTCTCTCTGTCTGTTAAGAGAGTTGGATTCTCAACCAGGGGCAATTTCATACAGCTGGGGAACTGCACCTGTGGCCTTTGCCGGGCTATGTCCCCTGCCTCTTTTTATTCTTTATCTTGACGTGATATCTGATTCAGCTGCCCCTGGTGTGCTGAAACTCATGATCCTCCTGCTTCAGCCTCCTGAAGTGCTGGGATCACAGGTGTGCTGGACCGGGCCTGGCTATTCAGGGGCAAATCTGCCCTGGTTCCCACCTCTGTTCCCACGGACTCTGGTAATGTCTGGAGACATTTTTTGGTTGTCATAAGAGGGTGTAGGGTGCCAATGCCATCCAGCAGGCAGAAGCCTGGGGTAAGGCTCCATGCTCTGTACATGCAGAAGGGTCCATACGCCAAAGAGCCACTCAGCCAAGCTGTGCTGAGGCTCAGACGCTGTTCTGAACTGAACTGGCATCACACCTGGGGCTCTAAGTCCCAACAGCCAGTAAAAACTCAGAGCTGGGCTAGGCCAGTTCTGGGACTGAGGCAGTAATATGAGAGGACCTGGAATATCTGCCTGCAATGATTTTTTTTTTTTCTTTTCTTTTTGAGACAGGGTCTCACTGTGCAGTTCAGGTTGGCGTTGAGCTCACTTTGTAGCCCACGTTGGTTTCAAACTCTCAGTGAGCCTCCTGCCTCAGCCCCCTGAGTGCTGGGATTACGGATGTGTGCCACCATGCCTAGCTCTGCCTATAATAATCTTAAGGAAGTGCTTAAAGGTATTAATAAGGGGGAATGGGGAGGATACACAATACACTCCACACTTCCCACCAGCCAGTAACAAAGTCAAACGATGCAGAGATGGTTTTTAGCTTAGATAAAAATCCGAGTCCACACTGGAAAATGAAATAAGTACTCTGTGTACGCAGCATGGACGACAGTCCCTCCTGGGAGGAGCACAGCAAGCAAGTGGCGTAGGAGGGACCGTAGGACTTCACAGAGTCACTGTCTGGCAGCCAACTCGATGGTGAATAATTTATGTAAGACTCAACAGCGGATCTTAAATGAAGACAGTGATCCTGGAACCCGGGTGTTTCTAAATTCTCAAAGTTTCCTCTGAGATACTCACAAATTACATAAAAGAAAAACAGTGACAGTAGAAAAACCTGCCTGAAAGAATTTAACCAAGAGATCAAGGATAGCACACCTCACAGCTCCGGGCCAAGTCTAGTACTGACACAGCCCAACCCAACCAAGAGGACGTTTCTGGCCGCACAAGTGGGGACAGCCATGAAGCAGCCTACAGGACCTTTCAGAAATGTGAGGGCCACAGAAAACTCAGAAATACCACGCCATGGTTCTGAACCTAGAGGAAACTGAAGAGGTGTGGAGGTGAGATGGAGTGTGACTCTGGGCTGATGCTTCAAAGGGGTTGGATTGTTTTTCTATAAGTCACTGTTTAGAAAAGTGGAAAAATTTTGAATAAGACCTACGGATTAGATGATAATGCTACATCTAAATTGCCTGGCTTGGTGATCGTAATGTAGTTATAATAAAACCCTAGCCAGGTGGCCCACACCTGAAATCCCAGCACTCAGGAGGATCGTTGTAAGGTTGAGACCAACCTGGCCTACACAGCGAGTTAAGGCCAGCCTGAACTGTAGAGCAAGACCCTGTCTTACTGGACATCCTTTTTTTTGGTATCAGGAATCAAACTCAGGACCTCATGCTTGCCAAGCAGGTGCTTACACCACTGAGTCACCTACTTGGGCCCCTTGTCTAAAAAAGGCAAGACAAAAACAAAAACAAAACAAACAAAAAACAAATCCTGTTTTTGTTTTAAGAAAAACGCTTTTTTGTGGAGAAGCAAATTAGGGATGGAACCCAGGGCTAGGGATGGAACCCATCCTTACATCTCTAGGCAAATGCTCCACTTCTAGCCTTATTTTGAGACAGAGTCTTGCTAAGTTGCCTAGGCTGGTCTCAAACTTATGATCCTCCTGTCTCAGCCTCTCAGAATTCTGGGTGTGCCTCAGGAAACATGCAGGTGGCAGGACAGGCAAGGGCTCCCCCACCTAAGTGACGAAGAAACTGAGGCTCCAGGGACCAGCGCCTTCGGGCCTCAGTTCTGCCTTTAGCTGCAGGCCTAGGGCCTCTCCTGGTCAGCCTTCCCTGCCTGCATATACCTGGCCTGATGACCCCCTCATAGAGCTGCAGTTCTGATACCAACACAAGTGTGCGGGAACTCAGGCTGGCACCTGGCACAGTATCACCATGAGAGATTAAATCAACCAAGGTAGCAGTTCTTGGCGGGTAGCACTGCTCTCCCACAGGTTTGTGGGGGATATGGGAGCTGTTTTGGGTTGTTGACATTTACAGGGTGGCAGTCACCCAGGTGAAATGCCCCGAGGGGCCAGAATAGGTTTTCCCCTTGCCAGCGCATCTCTGTTTACAAACACTAGGAGGCTCAGTTAGCTCTGCTGCTGTCTCCCCAACAAATCAGACCCTCTCCCTAGAGAGCAGTGGCCCTAACCTCAGCCGACCCACTCAGAGCACCCTGGCTAACCTGCCCATGCTGGTAGCACCTCTGGGTGGTGCCACCCCAGAGCTTGAGAGGTCGCTGAACATCTGTGACATGCAGGGTGCCCAGGTCGATGACTGCTGCCACACAGGCATCTCCAGGATGCAGGTCTCTGCTCCTGGCACCACAAGACAGGAAAATCCAGTCTCAAATTGGACCGCAGCAGCCAGAACCTAAGGTAAGAGGAATTCAGACCCCTACTGTCGAAGTCTGAGTTGAAATGGGAATTTTGGGTAGGAAACAAGCACGGCCCAGGCTCGGCCCTGCCTGGTACGCAAGGACTGGATCCCTGCGGCGCGCTGCACTTGAGCCCACCCCCCATGGGTGCTGCCTTCGCAGCAGAAACGGGCCTACCTCCCGATCACCAGACGTCTACCTTCTGGCGTCGCTGACATTTTTTTTTCATACTTAAAAACCAAACAAACCAATGATGAATTTTAAACTACTTAGGTAAAAGCCAGCAAATACAGAACAGTATTTATTCCCCTGCCTGGCTGCAAGGCTCTTCCCCAGCCACATGGGGAACAATTTGTGTTACAGATGGAGGAGAGACTCCAAGGAAGGAAGGGGAACACTTGCATTGCAGTGCACTGAAATTAAGCACAGGGGAGAGAGGAACGGAGGCAGGGGTGGGCGGCGCCGGGCAGGGTGGCAGGTGCCTCTGGCGGTGTGGCTGCAGCCCTGGCAGCTGGGGCCCAGGAGCCATAACCTTGCTAATTCAACAAATGAACTCTGACAAGCCTAAATGGTTGTTTGGATGGTTCCTCTCTCATTCCTCCTCCCTGGCTGCCCAAAACCTCAAATAAAATAAATTAAATACAGCACGAGATGCAATCTGAGTCTTCTGTGGCTGCCTTCTCTAGTGGGAGTTGGGAAAATGCTAAGGATGCGGGGCCCTGGGCCCGGGTGCCCTCGTGGTGGCTCTGATTTTCTTTCCCCTCCCTCACCACTGCCACTGTCCGCTGCGGGCATCCCTTCCCGGCGGGGGCAGGGTGGGCAGGAACATTATTCAGTGCGCTGCCATCAGTGTCTTCAGCCAATCGGAGGCGATGGCAGCCGCTTGCACCTTGCTGACAGCTGCTGTCAAAACACTCTCACAACCGGCAGCTCGATAATAACTCGAAAATGAGATACAAATGAGGGAGTTTTCATGAGTGGGACGCTCCGTAGTTCTCCCACAGCCCTGCTGGCTCCTGAGGGGACGCGAATGGCCATGGGGGCAAGAGAGGCAGAGGAAACAAAACCCGGCAAGGTGGGCCGGGAAGACTGGCTCAAGAACATGGCCTGTCCCCTGAAGGGCTCCCTGGGAGGTCAGGGAGCGTCAGCGTGTAGTTGGTGGTGCTGCTCTAGGGCTCCCTGGAAGGCATGGCTGCCTGGCTGCTCTCTGCCTGCTCATGTGGAAGAGGATGAAAGAAAAGGCAGCGAAGGGTTCTTCATGCAAATGAAAGGGGCAGAGAATCACTGTCGTGAGAGGGGCAGCTGTGCCACCCCCAGAAGGCCTCCCGTGCTTCCCACTCGCTGGCCGCCCCAGCAGAAGCGTGCTCCTGGTCCCAGCGCTGGCAGACGCCAAGTGAAGCCTGTAAGCCTGTGACACCTCACATCCTGATCAAGCGTGCTGGTGTCACCCATGTCTACTCTACACGGCACACTCCGTGAAGAAGGGATCAGCAGTGCGGCTCGTTCAGGAAGCCAGGCCACCGGGAGGCTCTGGCGCGCAGCACTTGGAAGGATGAGAGGCTCTCAGGAGCCTGAGGAGGGACATGCCTGTGCGGGTGACAGCAAGCCGCTCCTGCAGAGCTGGGGAGGAATGTGGCTAGAACCTGGGCTTGGGCCTGGGTTCTGCCATTTACCTGACCAGCAGCCTCACTCCAGCCCCCTGACCCGCCGTCCCCACATCTGGCGAACAGTGATATTAATACCAGGAGGTGGGAGGGGCTCACTGGGGCTCTGCGCCGCTGGAGATGCGGGAGACTTTCTGCTTTAGCTCACTTTCCCACGCTGGCCTGGATGGATGAGGTTTGTTTTAGAAGCAGGAGAAAACATTTCTGAAGAGCAAAATGTTGCAAGGCACACACTTCTAATTCAAGAGCGTGGAAGGAAGGCTGAGGCATGATGCTCACAAGTTCAAGGCCAGCCCGTCTCAAAATTAGAAAAAGGGTTGTGGCTGTAACTCTGTGGTAGGGTGCCCCTGGGCTCACTCCTCAAGATCATGAAAAACCAAACACACCAAAAACAAAAGCAAAACTTTGATTTGCTGGAGAGATTCTAAAGACGCAGGTAGAAAGGTTTGGAAATGATAGGAGACGCTGGGCAAAAACCTCATCACGAGCAGCACTGTCCCAGCTTTGGGGCCCACAAGTGAGGCTGCACTGGGATGGGAAGAGGGAGGCTGGGATCCGCTCCCAAGGGGCAGGGCTGTGTCTGAACAGGATCCTTCATGAAATACCCTCCTGGCTGTGCCAGGAACTCTGTGGGAGCAGAGACCAGCTGCCTTCTTCGGAAGAAATATTTTTTCCCGATTCCAACGCAGTGCTTGTGCTCAGAGTGGGCAGCCAGCCAGAGGCACGGTAATGCAAAGGCAGGCACAGGTGCAGCTGAGCCGGGCCACAGCGAGTGCAGCCAGCGTTTCCTTCTGCTTGCGCTGCCCCCAGCAGCGGACTCTGGCCTTCTTCCTGTCACGCTGGAGGGCACCCATCCCCTCTGTGAGCAATACTGTGGTCTTCTGGCCCTCTGTGCACGACTTCCTCAGCCTGCTCCCTCACCACTGCACACTTAGCGTGGCTCACAATCCTCCACCGCCAGCTGCGCCTCGTGAAGATCCCTGCATACCAACGTGTGTACTAGTTTCCAGTTATCTCTCAAGGTCTAGAAGTGGGAGGGCTCCCTCAGGGGATGTGGACACTTTAAAGGGTCTGGGTCTGTGCTGTCCCCTAGGGCAGTGCCTACTGAAAGGAGAAGGGGGTGGCTGGGGGTTCGTGTGTGGCTTGGATGTAATTTTGCCCCACTCCCGTGCTGGATACTTGGTCCCCATGGAAAGCTGGTGCTGTGAGCACGTGGGGTAGGGCCCGATGGTGCTGTATGAGGCAAGTGACCTGGCCGCTTCTCTGCCACACTGTGACACAGCCAGGTGGCCCCTATACATTCCAGCAGACACTGTGTTCTCTTGACCCTCCAGCTGCCAGGACCATGCACCAAAGAAGCCTCTTAGCTTTTTTGGTTACCCAGCCTCAGGTACTCTGCTGCAGTAACACAGAACAGACTAAGACAGGCTTAGTTTTTTTTCTGGAAGGTGACTGGATCGTGGGCACATGACCCTGGATGAACCATGGATGGGTCCAGAGCTGGGTGTGAGGTAGGAGGGGAAGCTGGTGAGTGACCTGAAGAGACCCATCCCCCAGCTCCCTTTATCTGCCCTGATTCCCGTTGCAAAGCCTGGAGCAGGCTGCTATGGCCTGGCCCCTGTGCCATGCTGCCACCTCAAAGCCGGCTGGCTACACACTGAAACTATAACCTGTGAGCTAAAATCAATCTTTCTCCTTTAACTCTGGGGGCTGGGTATTTTATCCCTGCTGAGGAAGTGACTAAGACATGCAGGCTGTTTAAACTAAATTCAGTGCCCCCTTCACAGCAGCACTGTTCCCAGAACTGGTGGCTGTCATACTGGATGGCGGGGACAGCTTCCTGCTGCAGCATGCTCTACAGGGTGGTGCTGTGCTCGGTACCCAGCTCGGCCCTTCACCCTGCCTGGCCCCACCTTCCTCCTCCACCCCCTCTTCCCACCACTTGGGACAGCAGTCCAGGCACAAGACCTCCCAGCAATGTCTCTCTGCTCGCACAGCAGTTAGGGCAAACGCCTGCAACGTGGGAGCAGAGCCAGTCACCTCATGCTGTCTCAACATTGTGGGTACCAGATGGGACTGAAATGCGCAGCGCACGTTAGAAACATTCACTATGGCAGACACGCTGCCGAGACTCTCCCTCAAAATACATCCTCCCCAGCTTTGAATGCACTTGTCCCACATTTGTGGGCCATGCTCTGAAGCAGCTTTCCTGAGTGTCCTCACGAGTGTGATCAAAAAGAACCTTTGTGGTTCTTCCCACTTTAGGACAGAGCCAGAAGTCACATGGTGCCATCCCACGAGATGGGTGGGTGAGGCCACACTGCGGTGCTTTTGTCAGCCTGCCTTAGTGTTGGATGGTGCTCCACAGTGGCTCCCACTGGGTTTAAGTGACAGGTCTATGTGCTAGGGGAGTGGACTCCAGGGCCCTGGGGGTGCAGGCTGCACGTGCGCAGTCCTGGAAGCTGCTGCTCCGCGGGCTGCAGTATCGAGTCGCTGCACTGGCAGCAGGCGTCTGCCGTGGCACAGAGCCTCCAGCTCCCACAGCTCCCGTCTCCTGGGCAATGGCTCCTGGACTCCTCCCCACATCCCGTTCCCAGGCAGGACAGACAGGACAGGAGGCCAAGCAGTAGAACCACTGGGCCCTCCAGGCAAACAAACTGTAGCCACCAGCAGCATTTCAGCCATGAGTGGGCTTGGCGGCAGGAAGCTCTAATGTCTAACAGGCACAACAAGTATCCTGTATTTGCCTTCTAATACAGGATACTTGTGAATGGCAATGGAATACCCATCTCTGACAAAACTAAACAAAAAAAGGGGATATAAATGAAGGACCACTTTGTATCTGTATATACAAAATAGGATATACAGCTACTTTCTCTTAATTTAATAAGAAAGATTTGTACTAATAGTGTTTGGACAGGATATCATGTCTACATCCTGTACTATGAATAACCACTATGAAGACAACAATGTGCAATGTATTACTACTAATCGGTTTTGAAACGGTCTCACTGCTATTTGTTTCTCAATAAAATTAAGCAAAACAAACAAACAAAAATAAGTATCCTGGACATAAACTGTGGGGTTCAGAGAGAGCCAAAATGATGGACTAGTGTCTTTGGTTAGGGTCGGCTCCCTCCCAGATACCCCTGGGAAAATGCACTGGGCCTAGATCCAAGTCCTTTATGCTGAGCTGTCTCCCCAGTAGCCCTTTCTTTATTTTCTATTTTGTGACTGGGTTCTCACAGAGTTGCTACAGTGTCCAGACTGGGCTTGAATACGTGATCTTCCTGCCTCAGCCTCCTGAAGAGACGGGCTGCAGGCATCTGAGTACAGTGTGCTCCTGCTGGTTTAGACGCAGAACTGCGCTAGGAAACCCTGGAGAGGCCAGGCACCCCGTCACAGGTGTGCTGACCCTTGGTAGATCTAGGCTGGAGTGTCTTTCTCCCCTAAGCACACAGCACCTATCTTTATAACATGTCCCGACGTATGGCAAGATCAATTCACCAGGAATCGCACCAAAGCATTTTCCGATTCCAGGAGTAACGGGCTGCGCATTCCCTGACGGTTCTGGCAGCCCCTCAGTGCTAGCTTTTATGGATAAGCGATCCAGGAGGCTTCTTAAGAGTCACGGTAGGCCGAGATCGCCCTGGCCTGGCAGATCCGGCCGCGGGCGGCAGGGTTGCCTCTGCAGGGCGCCTGTGCTCATGCAATTGGTCCCCTCCAGAACCGGTTTCCCAATGAGAGGGGACTGCCACAGATTATGGGTCTCATTCTGAGGCTATGCCATTCCAGTATTAAAACTCACGATCTGAATTTATTTTCTACTAAATGACATCATCCATCACACTGAAATAATGTTGTTAATTTGAATTTTATTGATTTTAAATTTTGTTTGTATTTAACTTGGAAATGTGTTTTGGTTTTTATAGTCTTAAAGAACCATCAGCGTGAGTTGTTGGTTTATTTTGGGTTCCACATTTGTATGTAGCTAAGTAACATGATGATAAAGATGTTTACACCATCACCATGGCGAAGAACCGTGAGGTCTGTCGGGTTCTCTCCTTTCCTTTTTTGCAGCACTGGCAATGAAACCCTCATCCTTCTTGTGTTTTGGGACACGCTCTTGCTGAGTTGCCCAGGCTGGGCATGAATTTGAGATCTCCTGCCTCAGCCTCCTGCAGCACTAGGATTAGAGGTGCATCCCACTGTGCCCAGCTCGGCCTTTTCTTTGAAAGGGATCTTTCTACCTTGCTTGTGGTTAAGAAATACAGGCGTGCCTGTGGTTTTATGGGCTGTGGGATGGCACCCTTTGAGAGGCAAGAAGATGGGCTCCCTCGCTCAAGATTCCTCAGTGAGGGTCACAAAGATGATTTTCCTTGGGGTGCAGAGCTGGCCTGAGGCAGGACTGTGGGAGATCACTAAAGCCCTGGCCTCCCAGCACAGCCCACTGTCTTCTAGAAAGCCTCAGATGTAAGTGCCATAGAAGGGGGAGCTATCTGGGCCAGAAGGGCCAGCAGCCTCTCAGGCACTGTGGCCCATTCTGCTGTTCACAGAACAGCAGGCCCTGCAGAGTCAGCTCTCAGCCCAAGACACTCAGATCAGGACCACTGGATGAGAAAGGGCCGCCTGGGCCTGATGTCGCCATTGAGGGGAACATGCACCACTCTCCCAAGCCTGGAGGAGTGCTGCCTTCCCTTATGGGGTCCATGTATGTTCTTGCAGCATAGAGCCTGCAGCAGGCCCTGCCCTAGAGAGATGCTCTGGAAATGCCACTCCATCTGCAAGCACCTTTTCAATTGCACAGCTGGGTGTAGAGAGCCACTGTTCCAGGAAGGCTCCCGGCTGCAGCCTGAAGCTGCTGCCCCACGGGACTCCAGGATGTCCCAGGATGCCAGGCACCATGGCTCTGGCACTGAGTCGTGAGCAGGTCTAGACAGTGCCAGGATGCAGCTATGCAGAGGTGTGAAAGCTGTGCTGTGTGCACAGTGGCCCCTGCCCTGGGGACCTGCGTGCTCTCCCTGGGTCCCATCTACCCTCTGAGCTTTGTCGCCTACCCTGGGATCAGCCTAGGTGCAGAGAGAAAGAAATAGCCATGGTGGAAGGCTGAGCCTTTGATGCCCCAGAGGAAGAAAGAAAACAGCAACAATAGTGCCTGACTCTGAGTCAATGGCTGTTTCCCGTGGGGAGGACGCGGGGCCCTGTGCTGCTCTGCCGAGCACCCACACAGGCGCAGAGCCTTGGAGCCAGAGGCCCGCATGCATTCCTGCTGAGGCTGAGGCCGAGGCCGAGGCTGCTCCGCCCACACGGGCAGCCGACGGAGCCAGTCAGTTACAGCACTGCTTTCCACGGGCCCAAACAGCCTCACTAGCCTCCAGCATAGAACTGCAGGGAGCCATGACCAAGTGGTTTGTGCTGGCTGGGAAAGCAGAAGCAATTGCTGCAGGGGACCTGGCCCAACCCTTTCAGATTCATTCAAAAATGGAGCCCAGAGAGGTCTGCAACCAGCCAAGCTCACACAGCAGAAGCAGACAGAGCCAGGACAGAATGCCAGTTCCCAACTCCTTGGCTGTACACCGCTGGACTGCAAAGTCACACCGGCTTTGTCTTTAGCAGATGGCCACTTTCTGGTGATGGAGGGATAGGAACAGTAGAAGGAAGGAGAAACTGGCTTGCCCCAGATGCTCTTGAGCAAGAGCTAGGCATCCAGTCAGCTTTGCTGGACCCTCGTGGGCAGTGACAGGCAGGAGCAGGGTGACGGCGCAGATACAAAGGAAACGATGCGGGGAGGTGGGAGCCTGGCCCCTCAGGGTGTGGGGACTCCCTTCTAAGTCTGCTTAGTCGCAGCTGCCCCAGACTTTTCTCGATTATCCCTGGTGATGGGCAACTCCCCAATATCACTGTTTATGGTATGGGGCGTGAAGCTTTTAAAACCTGATTTTGAGATAATTACAAATGTATACACAGGAAAGAAGCAGCAAGGTTCTTGTAGGAAAGAACCAGAGAGGGCCTGTTTGCCCAACACCTGGCTTCCCAGGTCTCACAAAAGCATAGCACCAAAGCTGAGCATGACTCAGTGCCACCACCGACCCCCCTGGGCATCCAGAGCCAGACACCACTGCGTGCGCAGCTCAAGCCCCAGGCTGTTTTATCCTAAGGACAATGAGTGCGGGCCGTCTCAGGGACCCCGCATGTTGCCTGCCCTTTCATATGCGGCCATGGCCTGCCACCGTCTGTCCAGTTTGCTTGCACCTGGCAATCACAAGTCGGCCATGTCTCCTGTTTTGTTGTCTTGACAGTGTTACGGGTGGAATCACACAGTAGGCAGCCCCTGGGGATTCACGCTCCCCATCAGGCAATTCTCTGGTGGGTCACCAGGCTCTGGTGTGCCTCCAGGGTTTCCTCTTCACAGCTGAGTAGTACTCCACAGTGTGCACATGCCAGAGTCAGCTCCAGACATGCAGGTTCTTCACAAGCTGTGGTTGCTGGGATTAAAGCCGCTATGGATATCTGTGTAGAGGTTTTTTTCCTCCCTTCTTCCTGGCAATCAATGTACTGAAATACAATTTACAACTTCTACAATTCGCCCATTTAAGGCATAGGACTCAACTGCGCTTCAGTGGGTCTGCAGAGCTGTGCACCCCTCAGCAGCGTTCAGCCTAGGCCCTCACCACCTCAGGAAGGAGCCCGGGGCGCCTCACTCATCTCGTGATCACGTTCCCCCATCTCTCCTCACTGTGAGCCTGTCTGGAGCCTGATGCAAATGGAATCTGTGAGGCCAGCGTGCTTCCCGCCACGTGGTGGCCTGGTCCTCTGCCCGCAGTCTGCCCAACCTGTCAGCAAATGGGCAATGGGAGTGAAGTGGTCGATTCCCTGGGGTCGATGCACTGAACAGTGCATGGGGGCGGAAGGGGTCTCAGGGTGGGTGTGCCAGCTGAGTGCAGCCACAGGCTAGAGGTCTACTTTTCCACATAAGGGCAGTGCCATGCCCTGTTTCGGTTTCAGCGTTGTGACAGGTGTGTGCTCCCGTATCTGTGCCACCCATGCAGAACTCTGGCTCTTTGGTGACATTTGAGTGGCTCTCACCCAGCGGCTCTCTGGCCAGCCTATCACCCAGTGCTAGGGAGGACCTGGCTGGTCCAGCCTCCCCCTCCTATAATAGGCAGCTGCATGTTGATCGCGGAGATGAGACAGCACCTAGGAACCCTGGAATCCAGGGAGAGCCCCACATCTGCTTTGCCCTTGGGCTGTTCCCTGGGTGGCGCCGGTGCCTGGGTCCCCACAGGGCTGCCTTGTGACTACATGCATTTTCCAGGTGGTCGCTGCTGCCTTACACTGCTGTGAGCCCACACTGGGGGCTCAAAGCTCTGCATAGTAGGTACTTAGCCGGGGCCTGCAGCCTGGCCCTGAGAGCCCTGCTGCTGTATGACTTTCTAGACAGCCACCCAGCAGTGTCCAGGGGCCAGAGATGGGGCCTCGACAATGCTGAGAAAGTCTCTCTGTTCCTGAGCGCATCCTGGGAGAGGTGGCACGGGATGAAGTGCGCAGACGGTGACCATAGCCATGTCCTACCCAGGGCTGTGACATTACGAAGCTGCCTGCCTCATGGGCCTTGTGGGGGTGAGGAGCAAATGGAACTCCAAACATAAACACAGCCCAGCCAAGCGGGGCCCGCAGTGGGCATAACTGACTGCTACAGCACCAGCCAAGGATGCATCATGAGGACGAGGCCACTGCAAGCTATGCCACTGCAACACACAGCCTCCCTCGGATGCTCTGTCCTCAGACGGGGCTCCTCCCCCACTGGTGTTGTCCTGGTTCCTGATCTTAGCCCTCACACTGTGACAGACAGGACCCAATAAGGTGCGAAGGTCTGAAAGAAGGCTTGAAGAAGCAAACCAAGCCACCATGGGGATGTCTCACATGAAAGACAGTGCAGCAGGTGGAGGGAAATGGGGGCCCTGGTGGTGACCAGTGGCAACACAAAGATGCCACTTCAGGGCGCAGGTAGATAGTTTAGTGGAATAAGTCTTTCCTTGGCAAGTGCAAGGTCCTGAGTTCAATCCCCGGTACCACCAAAAAACCCAAACAAAACAAAAAAACCAGAGCAGCTTCAGACACACTGAGCTGCTAGGTAATCAGGCTGCCAGAGGGGCGGCAGGAGACCTCCCTCCTGAGTGGGCTACCTCTTCAACAGGAGTGAAATGACCAAGGACAGTATTAATGTGAAGAGTGTGGAGAACTGCCCATCAGATGGGAGAGAAAATAACTCAATACCATATCCACCACCACAGGACTTAGACCCAGGGTACATCAAATTACATAAGCAACGACAAAAAGAATAGGAAAAGCCAGCTGAAAAAAATCAGATAAATCAATTATAAAAGCTACCAGCAAGATCTGAGCAGGCCGGAGCCCAAACGGCCCATCCTGTACCAAAGAGTGGATTTCCTGAGCCGTCAGGGAGGCAGACTGGGATCCACACACGCACACAAGCGCAGTGCTCCCAGGGAAGTGGGTGGAAGGAGGAAGACAGGAAGACAGGAATATGCTGGCGAGGCAGAGGGGCAGGGACGCTCAGGTGCGGGTGGGCGCAACTGACTTGGAGCCTGCCTGGCAGTGCCCCGGTGGCCCAGGGCCCTGCCACCACATGCCCTACAGAGACATGTGCGTACCGTCCCTTAAAGTCTGCCCAGGACAGCATCCCCAACAGCCACAGCCCAAATGCTCACCACTAAACTGCCCGTGACACAGGCTTCCCACACAGTGCCAGCCTGCAGCAGCAGCGGATACCCATGGTGATGCACGCACAGCACGCGCACCAGGAAGCGGACGCAGGGCCGTTACTCAGAGTACGTGGCTTGACGCTGCACAGCACTAGAGCCAGGAGAAGGGCTGCTCCCAGAGGGCAGTGGCAGGCAGGGCAGTGGGGACATCCACCTTGAGCGGGGCTGCTACAGTGTGCTGGGTCTATGGCCGCTCAGCACACAGCACCTCCTGCCTCTGCGTGTTTCTGCACATACATTAGGCCGTGGCACCAAGGGCCTGGGCACCTGCTGCTCCAGGACTACATGCCTTCCCTGACCACCTCGCTGGAGCCTCCACACTGGTGACGGAGCCCTGCTGGGGAGGAACCTCACCCCGGGCACTGAATGAGACTGTGGGTGATCAGGATGTCTGTCTTCAGCCCTGACTGTGCAGTCACTATCGCCACTGGAGGAAGCACACAGGCTGCGTGGACAGCACAGGGACGAAGGCCCTGTGCACAAGATGCACGAGAGGGCACAACAGGTGTACAGGGACTGGTGATGCCAGAGTGGGACGAAGGTCCCAGACACCTGCAGTGAGCCTGGTGGGCACCTCATGCTTCTTAGGAGGGAGACAGCAGGAGAAAACCCACCTATGTGGGTTGAGAGGAGGAAGCATCTGCAGGGGCTGCCCTGCAGATCTGGAAGCATCTGCCAGCGTAAGGTCCTTAATGCACCTCAGGTCCACGTGACACATGTGCGCCTCTGTGCAGTCTTATCCCTGAGGTCGCATGGAAAGCATGGGATTCCTGTGTCCACAGGGGCACAGGGCGGCTGAAGGTACATGGGCGGAGGGGAGGGGACCCCGAGGCTGTGTATGACCTGAGTCAGCTGAGTCCTGGGCTGCAGCCCTGCCAGGCATGAGAGGGAAAGGTGGGAAGAAGTGCTGTACACCCGCAGGGGCGCTGCCCACCCACAGGGGCGCTGGGGGAGCAGCTGTCAGGGAGGCTGGCCTGCCTGGTGAAGTCAGATCTTTTCATTGTCCAAAGCTGGGGGTGAGGCTGAGCTGGCTCGGGGTGCAGGCCTATGCTGGCCCAGGGGATAAGGCAAGTGTGAGCACAGCACTGCGACTTAATGAGACCCCCCAAGAACAAAAAATGAAAGGGCTGAGGTGGGGTTTGGCTAGTATACCTGAGCCCTGGGCTCCAGTCCTAGCATCTGAAGTAGGAAACTAAAAGCTAGACAGAACACAGGGCTGTGCATGTACTCCACTGGGTATATGGAAGGCGCCTTTCACCCACGCCAGCACTGGGCCAACAGCAGACAGGCCCAGGTGACCACAGCTGGGGCTCCACAGGTGGTGAACTTGCCAATGGGGTCACGGGTGTGGGACACAGCCCCAGGGTAGGAGAGGAGAGGCTGGAGGGATGCGGTCCTCCACTATGGGTGGCCCTGCCCACCCTGAGAGCCCTCTATGAGGGCAACACCAGCAAGGGGGCTGCTGCATAAGAGGAGACTGAAGGTGGCTGAGGATGCACTAGCAGAGAGGCCAGCTATGCGGGCGGGGTCTGTGCAGGTACCAAGGGGGACAAGCAACTCGGGTCTCGGCCCCTCCAATGCCACTGCTGTGGAGCTCAGCACCTGAGAAGCCTGTCACCAAGGCAGGCCACCAGATGGACCTCTGCTCCTCCTAGGAAGCAGGCCTGGTGACAGCGACACAGAGAAGTGTCCATCTGTCCTGAGGCCAAGCCTGCTGCTGCCCGTGCAGGGAGGCAAAGGGGCCAAGTTTTCATTCCCGCTCCCCAGGTGAGGGTCCAGGGCAGGCTGCTGCACAGCTGTGGCTGCCCAAATGCCTTCTCTACTGTCATATGCCTCCCCCAAGGGCATCTGTCCAAGGGCTACCATGCACAATGTGGGCACACACGAGCCCTGCCCACCCAAAGCTTCAGCTCTGCCAAAGACGGGGACCCTGCTACTTCCTTCCGGTGTATAGCGGGCCCCACCCCGGCACCGCTCAGGCCAGCCTGGGGGGCAGGAAGAGTGAAGTCAGCTGCACAGCAAACACATACGGGCCCACCCTCTGGGGCACTCGGAATGTCCTCCCCGCTGCCCCTTACATGGTGGAGGTGCAGGCTGGGCTGGGCCCTCCCGGTTCTTACTGGCCATGCTTTAAAGCAGCGATGGAGAACCTTTTAGCGATGAGCACCCAAATCACACCCCAAGCTGCCTAACATGGGTTCGGACCCTGGCTCTAGTTATTCACCTGCTGGTGTCCTGATGGGAACTGGAGGTGTCTGTAACTACTCCACAGGCCGTGGCGGCTAGGGGACACTGACCACATACAACATGAAGACACTGCACAGGGTGTAGTAACAGAGGTTCACAGCCTCACCACCATCAGCAATTGCAGTGCAGGCTGGTGCTAGCACAGCTGTTTTGCTCAAGAGGAAATAGGCCCAGAGAACAGGTGGCCAAGGGTCAGGAATCACCGTCCAGAGTTTGCACAGGGTGACCCTTGACTTCTCGCCCTGCAGAGTACCCATCTGCAGGGCTCCTGGAGTGGGGGAGTCTCCAGGAAGGACCTGGAAATGCGATGCTGGACCGGGAAGGTGCTGCCCCCAGCATGTGGCATCAGGAATCACACACCTGCCCCAGCTGAGGTCCTTCCAGGACCTGGCCCTTTGCCTGCATCTCAGTGTCCTAGAAGGACAGTGGCCCCTTGCTGTTGACCCAGAAGGGCACGGGCCCTCTGTGCAACAGAGAAGGGCCTAGGTCTCTCCTGACAGTGTGTACCCAGGGCTCAACACAGGGCCCAGCACAGAGGACACACTCCATGCCAGAGCTTCTATGACGGGGCCCTTCAGATCCCGGTGTTAGGGAAGATGTGTCTGAGCCCCAACGACGGATCAAGTTAACTGAAATCCACACCTGACTCAGCTGTGTGGTCCCAGACAGGGTGTTCAACCTCCTGGGGTGGGGGGCGAAAGGGACAGCACTGTCCCTCCTATGCAGGGCCTGACAGGCATAGTGCACACTTGAGAGCCCTCAGGGGAGTGAGAACTTATTACCCTGGGGGGCAAAGACCCACAAAACTTGACAGAATGGAGCAGACCATGTACCCCTAAGTCTGAGCTCTCCCTTGCAGGTGACCTTTGCTGGTCAGTGGCTTTGTCTGACTTTGTCTGGGGCATCCCTGGAAGAGCTTTGGTCCCTGAGAAGGCTCACAGCGACCCCTGCTGCCCGTCACTAGGAACTGCCCCACACCACCAGCAGGCTTGAACAACAAAAGCAAGGTAGAGCGCCTCCCAAGGAGGGCGGGCCTTTCCGGGGGTCTAGGAGGACGCCTGTCAGAACAAGGTGGGGAGAAGCGACGCTGCGTGTAATTATGTTCAGTGGACACTAATTCCCTGTCTCCTAAAGATAAATATAATACTCAGATCAAACAAAACGCCTTCCCTTCCCCTGAGCTCTTTTGTTTCCCTGGATAAGTGTCATCCTAAATAGACCATGGAACCGAGAGAAAGTGTCATTTCCAAGGGATATTATTTCCCGATCAACATGCACTGTTCTTAGCAAGCTCGTTTTGATCTGGCGGTTCTTAAATTAGACTCTTTAAAAAGCAGACACGGGCTAGAACAGCGGATGCACCTCAGGACAAGAATTCAAGACCCCTCTTGCTTGATCTACCCAGGTGTGGGGTGCAGGACAGTGTTCCCCTGTCTCTGCAGGCTGGTCCCACCAGGCAAGAGAACCAGGAGCCCAGCAGGCCATGTCTGTGAGGCACTGCCACACCTGTGGTTTGCAGCATCCTGGAGGGACATGACAAGGGCTCTGAAGCAAAGGCCTCGAGTGGTCTCCCACCTCTAATCCACACAGGGAGAATGAAGAGAACAAGTTTCACACACAGTTCTTTCCCACCTTCAAAATTCTGGAGACAGAATTAGGAAAATGGGACTCCATTTTTACCTGGCAAGATGGAAATTGGTGACTTCACGATAAACTATGACAAGCACAGGCTGAGACACTGTTCCCAGAGATGGAAAACCTACGGGGTCAGCCTCGTGGAGACAGGCCCCAGCTGAGCCTCACACATCTGACTGGACGCGGCCAATGCACCCACAGTCGCTCTACAGGCAACAGGGTCTCTGCCCCGCCAGCATACACCTGGGGAGTGCTCTGCTGCCTGTCATGAAAACATCTCACTCAGGATTCAGAGCTGATGACACCCAAATGATCTAAAACTGAAATACCATAATATGCTGGCACAGGAATCATAAACAAAAGGCCCTAGGCAGGACAGGCTGTGTCCTGTGCAGTGACTGTTTTTAAAGAATGAATCACCTGCTGCTGAATTCTTAAGAACCTAAGCTGCTCGTTGTTTGTTCAAAACATGAGAAAAATCGGTCCTGCCTAACCTGGACTCCTGCCTGGCATCGTGGCTGGCTAAGCAGAGGCCCTCCAGCAGCAGCAGCAGGTGCCACCGGGGTGCATGTCCCATGTCCTGCCTGGCTCCAAGGGGCAGCTAATTTCCTGTACCCGTGCTAGCAGGGGACCCACCTTCTCAGAGGAGCATTCCTTAGAGTGCGCTTGAGATCAGGAGGACTGTTCTCTGCTGGCCAAGAGGATCAGGGGGCCTCTCTGGAGACACAGTGTCTGACCACACCCCTGACCACGAGCCCAAGCAAAGTGATGTCTGGAAAAGTCACCTGTGACTGTGAAGCACCCGCCAGTTTTAGCCACATGCACGACGCACACACCTAGCAGATCACAGAGAGCCGCACTTTGCAGAAAGGCTCCAGGCATGCCTGTGCACGCGGAGGGGCAGAGAAGCCTGGCTGGCTGTGCTCTCTGCCCAGCGCTCTCAGAGATGAAGTGAGATAAATTCACAGCAGCCTGAAGACGACCTCTGAAAAGCCTCCTTGCTGGCCTGCAGTGGAAGCTGCCAGGCCCAAGGCTGCCATCCTCAAGCACCACCGCTTGCTGTGGATCAACTCGCGCATCTCACCTGAACAGCTCTCGGATCTCTCGGAGGTCAGCCTGGAAGGGGATGTTCCGCACCAGGATCTTGGAGGTCGTCTGCTTCCTGGCAACCTGCTTCTTCCGGGCAGACGTCAGGACTGGCCTGGAGTAGGAGGGAAAGGGGCTCAGGTTCCTGGAGGTGCCACGGCTCCTGCCCTACACTCATCTTCTCCCTAGTGTAATGGAGGCTCCTGGCCACGTTCAGGGATGGACCAATCAGTGAGTGTGGAAGAGGTGAAGATGCAAGAGGGGAAAGGCAGTGGCCCCAGGGACACGAACTGCAACTGTCCTTTCCTAAAACAGCTGCGGTGTCCAGCTGACACCTCTATTGTTGCCACCAGAAAGGACCTGGATAGAGGAGAGTGAGCTCTCCACAAAACCCAGTCTTCCTGTTTCCTTCTCGGCAGATGCAAAAGAAGACAATGGGTGGTTTCTGGAGGCCTACTCTGGGACACTGTCCTCTCTCAGGACCCTGCAGGGGGCTCAGCAGAGATGGGTCAAATGGTAAGAAAAACTCTCAGCTCAGAGTTCCAGGCCATCCCTAAAACTGTCCCATGTCACCTCCTGCTGCTCCAGGCAAAGGTGTGAGTCCCATGCCACGCCCAGAACCTGCACCACCTTAGGCAAGTGACCCAGCCCCTCCGCTTGATTTCTCAGGTGCAGAACAGGAGCAGCAGCGGTGGTGCCAGGCCGGAACGGCAGGGACTTAATGAGGGGGGCTCGGCACCCTCCCCCATCTCCACCAGCAGCAGCCCCCGAACACACGTCCCTTCCCAGCACTCACCTCACCTAACAGCTCACTACCCCTCGACCACGTTTCCCTGCCCCCTCTGTCCTGGTGCTTGACAGCAGTGCCGACTCATAGCAGCCCCGTGGCTACTTCAGTCTGAATTTGGATGAAATGCAAGTCGGGGATATAGCTCAGTGGCACAGTGCCTGCCTGGCAAGGTTCTGAGTTCAATTCCCAACACACACAAAAAAACCCCAAAAACATGAAATGCAATGAAAACCCAGGAGTGGGGCAGCCCTGAGCTGGTCCCCAATGACCTGCCTCCTGGTCTGCCTGACTTCTGAGGCCCTGGACAACTGAGCCATCTCGTGTGACTTAGGATACAGCTCATACAAGTCACTGCTCTTCTTCCTTGCTCTGGGGAAGCCAGAGCCTTTTCACTGGGACACTGAGCAGGCCTGGGGTGAACCCAGAGGTGAGGCACCGGCCACAGCATCATGGGGACACCCTGAAGCCTCTCAGAGGCCAAGCCAGCCCCCCAGGAGCATCATGGGGACACCCTGAAGCCTCTCAGAGGCCAAGCCCCCCCCAGCTCCTGGGCTCAACCACGGAACCTGCAAGGACGTGGCCTTTTACTATCAGAGCTGTGAGCCTGGCCCGCTCGGTTGAGCAGGTGAAGAGTGCAGTGGCCCTTGGCACCGCATGGGCAGCACTGGTGTGGGACGCTTTGCTGTCAAGGAAGGTTCTGTTCAACGGAGCCAACAGTGCTGCCCTGGGATGGGAACACCACGTGCTGCCCAGGAAGGCAGGCTGGGGTTCCTTGGCTTGCTCTGTCTGTTTGCTATGGACACAACGTCATGTACACCGGTGTTGCGGTTTCTGCCCAATTCCTTCCTAATTCTTGCAGGCCCAGGGCAGGAGCTTCGGAAGCTGGCTGATCATGGGGCACACAGCAGGACGGGGCCGTCTCTGGGCTCTGACCCTGGTGCTTCCTCTCCCTCCTTCGGCACCCTCAGCTTCCTGCCATGCCACAGCAGTGCCTCCTCTGCCACCTGTCTTGCCTTGGAGTTGGCTGAGCACGTGAAACCCAACGGGGGCCAAAATCAATGCCTCTTTTAAATTGCAGGCGTTGGGTACTGCGCTGCAGTGACAGAGAAGAACTGAGACAATTGGGCAGGAAGCAGGAGCAGGCGAGGCTGGCTCCAGGCTGCACTGAGAAGGGACTCATAGAAGGGAGACGACTGCCCTGGCAGGGTGCTCAGGGACAGCACGAGGTGCAACGGACCCTAGTGTGGTACCTATCTCTCTAGTCCTCACCTGCCCAAGGCCAAGCACGAGACTCCAGAGGACCCGACTTGAGCCTGCATCCCTCAGGGTGCTCAGCACAGCAGCCCGGGAAGGCTGAGCACCCTTTGAGCTGGACTGAGCAGCTGGGAGTAGCGAGGAGGGAACATCAGTGTATTGCTCAAAGGTCACAAAGCCACATGCTGGAAGCGAGGACCCTAAACCAGCAGCCCCGCCACACAAAACACCTAGGTGCTACGGCCCTGGGGTGGTCCGGAGCAGCAGCAGCACCTAACTCTTCTAGGGTGTACTTCTGCCACTGGGGTGAAGAAGAGCGGGCTGCACGTCCTACGCTTCTTCCTTTCATTATACAAAGCGCATGTGAAGCACTCCGCCCAGCTGCTGCCCTCTGGGTGGCTTCCTTGGGAGTTATAGACACCATGTTACAGTGACACTCTCACAGAAGCACAATTCAGAAGCACTAAATTGTGGAAGTGGCTCATCTGCCCACCAGCAGATGGATGCTAAAGAAAAAGTATTCACACATGGTGGAGTACTACTCTGCCATGAAGAAGGACGACTGTGTCACTTGTAGGAAAACGGGGGTGCACTTTGAGGCCATAATGTTAAGTATGACCAATCAGACACACGAGCTTGGGTATCGCATGGCTTCTCTTATGTGAGAAGCCCAAGATACAAAGAGCAAAGTAAGGCAGGAGATAAGGAGATGGATCTTTTGCAAAAGGAAAGGGGGCCAAGTGGTGTGGAGGAGATGAAGAGTGGATGTGTATTATGTTCACACACCACTTGTCACAGGAGCACAGACGTCACATACTATGAAGTGTACTCATAAAACATTTAAGAAATGTGGAAAGAGTTCACACAAAAGACCAATACGGTCCCAGTTCAGGTCAGAGCTGCAAAGACCAATGCCCACCGGGCCCCTCAGTGAGGGAGAACCCTAAGTAAGTCACAGGCACTGGGAAGAAAGGACATTCAAGGGCTCCGAGAAACCCTCGGGGCAGCCCAAACCCAGCATGTACACGGCAGCAGCCATGGGAAACTTACTTGGTGGCTCGCTCCGAGATCCGTATTTCTACCTTGTGGCCATCCACGGTGTGACCCTAAGAGGGAAGACAGCATGGCTTGTCCCCCCCATCTATAGACATCAGGGCTCCTCCCAGCCCCAAACTCTTTCTTCTGCACCACAGGCTCCAGGGCGGAGCCTCTGGCTCAAGGCCGAGAAAGGGAGAGGGCTGGCAGGCCTCACAGGCAGAGACCCAGCCTTCCCAGCCCCTGACTCAGATGAGCCCTGGACCTTGTGCCATTCAGGGTAGAACTCCCCGCTAGGTTATGAGCACTTTCGGGTCAGGGGCCTCTCTGGTCTGTAGTTAAGAATTTGGTTCAGTTTGCAGGCCTTGTAAAAAATATCTGATCTCACAGCAAGCGGCCCCTAGGGTGGACCCTAGCCTCAGCCCCTCCAGGCAGGGCTGGCACAACTCTGGAAATCCCTCAGCCCACCTGGAAAATGCCAGTCCTTGGCGATGGTGTGCATGTATACACCATGCCCACTGCTCGCTGTGTGTGTGCAAACAGAATTTTATGGAATCTTCAAATACAGCAAAGAGAGACTCCTGAGCTGGTGAAGCTGAATCCTAGTTGAATGAGTGCACAAAACCTAATTACAAAGTGGGACTTCTGGAGCTCTTTAAAACAAAACCTACAAAAGTACAGCACTGTTCACCACACAAGCAGCCCCACTGAGGGGCCGTGGGCCACAGCCTGAGTGCCATAGTCCCTTTCTCCAGCAAGGCCGGGTGGCCTCGGGTCTGCTGCAGAGTCCCAGCCTCGAGTGTGCTCAGGCCTGGAGGAAGGGCGTTTCCCACCCTACCATTCCCATCCCTCCCACTCAATGAATGAGGGCTCTCCCAGAGACTGGTGCAACATAGACTAAGACCTCACTGTACCCCAAACCAAGCCTGAGAACCCCATTTACCTGGAGCTGCCTGAGAGCTTTCTGTGCATGCTCTGGCTTCTTGTACTCCACAAATCCAAAGCCCATGGATAGCAGCACACCTGTGGGAAGAAACCCCGCCAGCAGGCAGCGGGAGCAGGTGAGGATGAGCCAGGGCCGCACTCGAGGCTCCTGTGGGCCTGGGGACCAGGCATGACCCCCCCCGCTTTTTTTTTTTTTTTTTTTTTTGCAACCTCTTATACCCCAAGAAGATCTCAGTAGTGACTCCCCATTTATGACCAGCCATCTAGAGAGCTCCTGGTATCCGCAGGACTCTGCCAATGAAGTGCTCTCTGCACCCCAGGCTTGCTGAGCAGATGACTGGCATGATAATTAACTTATAATGGGATTCTCTCACAGGAGTGGGAGCTAATAGGGAGGACTGTTGCTGTGACAGGTGGGAACACCTCTCTCTACCTGGGCCATCTGCCTCCATACACAATGCAATGTTCTCTCTCTCTCTCTCTCTCACACACACACACACACAAAAAAAAAAAAACAAACAAAAAAACAACAAAAAAAAAAACAACAAAAAAACAACCCACAGGCTTCCTCTTTGCAAGCATTCCTGCCCACTGGCCACACCTACTTTTGTTCTCTTCCTTCCCTATCATTTTAGTGTTTTGAGGTGGGGTCTCGCTATGTAGCCCGGCTGGCCTCAGCCTCACAGCAACCGTTCTGCCTCAGCCGGCACTACAGGTGCGCGTCAGCACGCCTGGCTCATGCCTGCTTCTGAATCCCAGAGGTGTTTTGGCTAAGGAGAGGATTCCACCGGTTACTACTTGCTTTCCTCTCTGGCCAGAAGAGAATGCACGCACGCACATGTGTACACATGCTCAATACATAAAAAAACAATCTCTGATTGTATCCTGCCCCTCAGACATGACATTTCACGCATCCTCTCCACCTCTGGCCTGGCATTTTGTATGGCTGTGTGAAGTTCTTCAGCGCTGCCCTTGGCCCCTCCCACAGGCAGCTGCTGGCGCAGCTCCCGAGACGTCAGGCCACGCACCTGCTTTGCTCTTCTTCTTGGAAATGGAGCAGCTCCTCAGTGTACCCATTCTGGAAAACACCTGGGGAAGAAAGTTCAGAGACATCACCCTCCGCTCCAGGGGATCTGCCACCTGTGGTGCAGTGAAGTCAGGGATCAGCGCACTGGGGTCCCACCTCAGCCCCTTGCATGGTTAACTCACTCAGCGCCATGGCGATGCCCCACTCTTCAGATGCAGACTGAGGGGGTTCAGAGATGGCCCCTACTGGGGTTATATGGCCCAGAGGTGCTGGGTCAGGTCGGGGATCGGGGTGCTGACCCCAGGCTTCAACATTGCAGGAGAGAAAAACACCACACCCCCAAATCTCCCATACAGAGATCCTGGGACATCTGTTTTAGGGAATGGACAGCCCCTTGGGTCTGCTGGGCAGGTCCTGCCTCAGCTGCAGAGGGAGCAGGCAGGGCATGGGGCAGTCGCTGCTGCAGACCAGGCTAGAACAAAGCTGTTGGAGGCATGGAGTCCACAAACCCAGGCCCAGCCTCCAAATGCCCCCTGTACTTAAGCCCAAAAGAATTAGAAAAAACCTTAAGTCACACTTAATGTTCTTTCCCCTTTCCTTTTTCTGTTTCTCTTGCTTGAACCTGACCAGAGCAAAACCCATGAGGATGTGGTTCTGGCACCAAACACGCTGGGCCTGGGAAGAGCAGGTGTGTGAGGGGACAGGAGGACAGGAGAACAGGGGCCCCACAAACACCCCATTCAAGGGTGGCCAGAGCTGGCTGCTGGACTTGCACGGTCTCAGCCCCCTCATCACACCTTCAACAACTCTGTGAGATCATTCCGTTCACAGGTCTGAGAAGGACTTGCCCAGGGGACACCATGGGGAAGCTGGAAGCCAGGAGCCAGCCACAGGCAGTGCGGATCATAGATGTACACTCAGATGACAGCTGGGCAGGAGTCTGTGTGCAGGTCCCCCTGCAGTGCTCATGGGCTGTGTGTGACTTAAGGACAGTGGCTGAGCTATTGTCCTGGCTGCACCCCAAGCTCCTGAGCCTTGTAATTCTGAGGATGTTCTCGGACTGGTTGGGAGTGCATCTCCCAGGAGACCCGATCCTGACCCTGAGGCTCCACACGCCATGCCAGGCCCTTCCTCCTATCCAGAGGATCCACTCACCTGCTTCAGCGTCTCCTCTGTGGTGTCGAAGTTGAGGTTTTTAATAAACAGAGTACACCCTGGAAGGCTCTCTTCCTCCTCCTCCTCCTCCTCTTCTTCCTTCTTGGTGGAGGCTACTACTCCTTCTTCCGCTGGCTTTTCAGTTTCTAGCATCTTGCTGTCAGCTACTGGCCCAACAAAAACAAATATATCCATCCATTAAATGATGTCTAACCTACCACAGCCCAAGGCTTAAGGCAGAGTCTTTAGGTTAACTCGGCCTGCTCCATCGGCACTGCAGGGAAGGAGGGGCTGTGCTCAGTCTTGGCAGAAGGCACAGGAGAGAGAGAAGGGAAGACGGTGGGGAGAAAGTGCACACAGAAGAGACGCATGACAGAATGCCCTGCTGTCTGCCTGTTTTACGGAGAAAAGAATGTAAAACACAGACCCCAAAAATACAAGTCCCTTTCAGGACGAGGCCACACTAATTTGAACTTCAAAATAAATGTACTGTGAGCTACTTTCTTGAACCATGAACTTCAGTATAATGTTCCCCACAAAAGCAGTACCTTAGGCAAGTGCAAACTTTAAAAATTCCAGAATGGGGGAAAAACTCCGAACATGCTAATTATGCCTTAAGCCTAAAGGATTCAAGAAGAATCCTTACTTTGCATTATATTTGGGAAGTACGCAGACAAGAATGTGGTTTTACCTACATGTGATATATTAAATTCACTTAACTATATTACATAAAATACTGACAAATGGAAAAAATGACATATTCACTAGCAGATTACGAAGGCTAGAAGATACTGATGAACATGCTGTCATTAGAAAGGATACTTCCAAAGTACGTTTAATAATGTCAAACAAGTCCACAATACAAAAATTCAGGTTAAAAAGAAAAGCAGTGTGATTCAATCATGATCTAGTGTTTCTGACACACACACACACATGCAATAGTGCGAAACAGGTGCATGAAGACTCAGGTACAGAGCAACAGTGAGGCCATGCTCTGGTGAGGGGCATGTGTGCATGCGTGTGGCAGTGAGGGGCACGCGCAGTCTGCGCACACACGTGTGCAGATGTCGTGCAGCGGGGCGGCCCAGCACAGGGCTCTGTCTCCAGAACTGGCTGTGGTGCTGAGTGCAGGTCTCTCCCATGGGGGCTAGCTGCAGAAGCCTTCGAAGGCTGCAGACAGAGCAGCACCATGACCTTGAGAAACACTTCAAGGACATGTGCTCCACTTGGTCCAACCTCACCAATTTCCCGTCGCAGGACCGGGCCTAAGGATGAGTCCTCCTCTGCTGGCCCCCAGAAATCAGCCTGTCTTCGTGATCCTTCCGAGCAGCTTTCCCTGCGCTCTCCCCTGGTCCTCCTCCCTTCTGGCCGGGCACCCACCCCATTACTGCCCCCAAGACTTACACCCTGCACACCCTGGGCAGAAGCTCGTGGAGGTCATGTGGCCACAAGTCCACGGAGACAAGCTGCTTCTCTGCACTTGGCTTTGCCTTAATAGCTCCAACTTTTTCATGACTTACAGGTGCTTCTCGGTGTTCAAATGTCCTCTGCCCTCTTTACAGGCGCCAAAGATGTCCCTGGCTCCCCTGCCCTTTCTACACAAGCCCAAGGCTTTCAAGTCCTAATTGAGCTTCAACTGCTTTGTCATGAAACACCCTTTCAAGGCTAATGGAAACTGCTACAGTGATAATGTCGTCTCTAACATCAGTGGGACTTGCAGCTGTTGCCCCTCACAGTGAGCCCAGATTCCAGACTCAGACCCCAGGACAAAAAGAATTATGCATAGAGGCTCCTCCCCTAGCTAGGAGACCCCTACAGTTCACCCAGCCAGGGACTCCCTGGTGGGGCCATCTGCACTCAGAATCTGATGTTCAAAGCTGAGCAGAGGGAAAGCATTACTGACTGCAGGAAGCAAAGCTATGTAAACAGCTCTGACTTTAGGTCCTGAACAAGGATTCTGATCAAGGCACAAACCATGACCTTCAACAAGGACACGTTCTCAGCCCCCGGAGCCTCCTTGGCATCTGACATCTCAGGGATGAAGGGAGCTCCACGCCTCAGAGCTTGCTCTCCTGCAGGACCACAGTGGCCACACTGCCAGGAGGGACGCTCTACAGCTACTGCACTGCACCCCGGCTCCCAGGCAGTGTCTTGGGCAGAGAGAGGGTCTGAGACCCCCTGAGAGGATTTTATGAGACACAGTGTCTGGGATGACAATGACCAGGGTCATGGCCATTGCTCCTCTGGACACTGGCTGGTCACTACCACATGGTCAACTCAGTGTGGCCAGAAGTTTAGACTGAGAAGCTGACAGTCAAGCTCTTGGGGAGCGTCAAATTTTTAAATCTTGGCAACTTAACATGTTGGCATTAGGGCTTTTATACTAACAGTGATCAAATCTGCCAGCTCCCTTCCCCTGGCAGATACTGAGGGCCCCATCCCTCTGTCCCCAGGACTGGAACCCAGTAGCCCTCAGTGTGGTCACAGTTGTCACCATCTGCTCGACAGAACTGGTCTGCAGGGTCCCAGGTGCCTGCCCAGGGAGGGGCAGTGCTTGGCGTTAGTGCTAGCTGAGTGAAGCGAAGGCTGGGGTCAGCACCCCAAGAATGGATGGGTCCCTGCCCAGGAGGAGAGGGGTCTTTAAGGACGGCAGAAGCCTAGGATCTGGGGTGTGCGGCTGGCTGGGCCTGAGGCTTCACTGGCTTCTCCAAAATAAGTTGGCCAAACCCTCACCCTGATATAGGCTGGAAATAAAAGTCACCTTTACTAAAAGTCCGCCGAGGAGCAGATCCAACTGACCCAGTGAACACAGCACTGCCTCAGGTGCCAGAAACGTGTATAACAAACGCTTGGCACTCGGCCTGTGCCCAGCATGCAATACAGCTCCGAGAACTCAGTGTACTCGGAGAGGCCGAGGTGACTTCTTCCTTCATGCCTGGACCTCAGCTGGGTACCTGGGCGCTCAGGGAGGAGCTCAGGCCTTGAGCTTGTGGCTGGGGTACACCTCACTCTCAGCCCTCCCTGCTCTCCATCTGGGAACAGGGATGGCAATAGCGCCTCCTTCAGGATGCCCCTGAGAACTGCAGCACACAGGCCTTAGGGTAGCACCCACCTAGCCTGTGTGAGTGCTGAGAAGGGGTGATCCTCTCCTCACTCTGCACATCGTGCTTGCTGCCCAGCTGGTCTCCCTGAGAACGGGAGGGGAGAGAAGGGGCTCTATGAGACAGAGGACTGGGCCCCCTGCCCCCTCCTTTAGTCAGAGCCACACCTCTGTGCCCTAATGGCCACCTTATTCCTCTCAAGTGCCCTGGCCACTCTGTTGTGCCCCATGCTCAGGTCCAGGGAGATGTAGCATAGCCAAGCACCAGGTGATGAAGCCAAGTCTGTTTAAGAAGTGCTCCTGGCCCCAAGTGGGGAGGGAAAGGAGGAGAAAGAAAAGGAAGGTATTGTGAAACTCTAACAGATGTTTGCCAGCCAAATCACCAGGACCCAGAAGAGAGGGAAGAAGTAAGAGAGGAGGCAGGGCCAGGCCAGGGCGGGGGACCCACCGTGGTGGACTCAAAGCACAGGAGGCTGGAGGGGCTGAGAGAGGCCAGGGAAGGCGTGCTGTCTGTGGCGCAGGCAGATCCAGTCACACATTGCCACATGGGGCCTTATTATAATCAAGCCACAGAACGCGCCGCCCCCGCCCCTCATGGGCTCTAGGGCCAGGCTGGCAGCAGAGACTGTTATCAGTGGTGAGCAGCTTGGCAGAGCTCCCCCATGCGAGCCTTTATCTGGAGGTGAGGGTCTTGGTTGCGGGGAGATAAAGCCCGCTGGCCCCCTCCCTGGAGGCCAGAGCACAAAACAGGCGGAGGCGCTCAGGAGCAGCTCTGCTCCCTTCCACAGAGCCTGTGACAATCTCAGTGCTGACCTCCAGGCCTCATGCCAAGAGGATGGGATCAGGGGACATGCAGGGACATGTGGGAAGGGGAGGAGGGTGGCTCAGGGGACCAGGGATGGGGTGGGGCTACACAGGGGATACCTCCGAGTGGGGTCAGCCTGAAGATCCACAGTAGAAACAGAGACAGGGCTTGGCAGAGCCCATCCAAGCGCAGACCTTCCTGACTTCCTGGGCCATACCTGGCAGGCAGCTGCGCCCTTCTGCAGCCAGCAGCCCTTCTGAACAGTGGGACTCATCGGGAACGCTCGACACTGAAGCTCAGACATGCAGCCCTGGGACACGAAGCTTGATCATTCCAGACCAGAGTCCCTGTCCTGCGCTGCCACCTCATGTTACAGGGTCTGTCTGCACCCAGGGCCACCTTTGAGATGACTTGTCACCAGCCTGGCAGCTCCTGGGAAAGAGGGCCTGCAGCGGGCATGAAGCTCCAGACAGTCACGGACATGCGCTCTGCCAGTTGCTGCCCAATTCCCCGCCCAAGTGGCACCCCCACTCCAAGAGGCCTCCAGGAGCCCTGCAGCCAGCATCCCATTTTAGACACAGAAACCAAGCCTCACAGAAGGGAGCTGCCTGGACAGTTGCAAAGCCGCGGCACAGACAGGCTTGAGCACGCCTGAGCCCCTAGAAGGAAGAGTACCTGCCAGGCAGGCTTGTTCCCAGGCCTGTGGTCAGCATGCGGGGAGGTGTTAGGTGGGCAGGGGACACTGCGCCACTGCAGGAGGTGAGAGGTGTGTAGGGGTGTGTAGGGATGTTTCAGACAGGAGCTGCTTCTGCTACAGTGACTGATGTATGGCCATCACCACACGTGCTCTGAAGCTGGCTATCAACCCTCAGACCTTTGGTCCTCACATGTGCTTGGATCTTAATACACATAGATGAGGGACAGCTGCGAGTGGCCCCAGCAAATTAAGGGGCAGAGGCTCCACTCGCTCTCACATATGTGCATGGAGCACCTGGGGCTGTGTGGGATATAGGGGTTCCCGGACAGGGAAGACAACCACCCCACCTTCAGGGTTCATAGCTAGATTTGAAACACATGCTATTGACAACCGAACAGATACATATGGTGAATAGATCACAGAACACAACACAGCAAGTGGAGAGAGTCACAGTACACACCAGCCACGGAGGGGCGGAAGAGGGCCCTCCCACTGCTTGTCTTCAAGCTTTGCCCCTGAAACAATGCATCGGGCCATGGAGGTTCCTGTAGATTTGAGGTAGGAACCAAACCAAGAAGCAGGTGGTGGGCGGGGGCGGGTCGCTGGGGGCACACTATGGTCCTTGGGCTGATGGCTACCAAACAGTACCACACAGAAAATCTTCTGATGGCAGCAGAAGTGGGGAATCTACCCCAATTGTGGCCAAGCCGACTCACAGACGAAAGGGCCCCAGGGTCCCACTCTGTCATCACTGACCCAAGGCATGGGGTACTCTGCGTTGTCCAAGGGGAAAGCAACCCAAGAATTTTATCTCCTGATGAGAACGGCTTCCAGAGCAGCCGCCGCAAATGCCCTGTGCCAGCTGGGCTGGTCTTGAGTCCCCCCACACCTGAGCATTTGGTTTCTCCATCATCTTGCTGTAAGAATATTCTCTTAAAAAAAAAAGAATGTTTTCTTCAACATTCTTGTTTTGTAGAAATACATGAGAACAATGGAACTAGCAGACAAGAGACTTACTATATCTTTCTTAAAAAAAAAAAAAAATGCTTACTTTAGCAAAGTAACCAGGGGAACCCTATTTAGAGGTGCATTTGTTGGGGGCCTGTCACTAATTTCTGGGTGAAATGACTTCTGCAGACCTTAGAACTTTCCTTGAGGTCTCTCACTCCAGAGCTGGCCATGGTCCCAGACTGGCTGGCTCTGTCTGGAGGCTGTGCCACTCTGGTGACTGCAGGGGAGGGCTTTGGGTTCCCACAGTGACCGGGGCAGTGCTGAACCAGGATAGGTGAGGAGCGCCCAGTGTTTGAACCAGAGTCCCAACAAGGAGAAACACTCGTGCCTCAAATGCCAGTGACACTGCCTCACCCAGCTAGCAGGTACTGGCTGGGTCTAGGACAGCCTGTGTGGCCCCCACTGCCCTTTCATTTCCTGCCTTTGCACCACTGGACAGCAGGGGGAGCTGTGCACCAAGGACAGGGAATACCTCTTCTGCCAGCCCCTCAACCTTCTATTAGAAGTGGTTTCCGCTTGCTATGCCCCAAATCCTTATTGACAGGCTCTAGATTTTCCTCCTCACAACCTTCAGTGGAAAAACTAAAAGCAGGATACCGCATGCAGCACCCATAATTCCAATGTTCTACTGCACTGTGAGACTCAGCTCCACTGGCTACACCGCCCTCCGCTCTTCCAGCCCTCTGTACCCTGGACTCTGCTCTCACCAGCTTCTGGTTCCTCCTGGTCCTTTCCCACAGGCTCTGCTGCTCCATGCTGGGGCGCTTCCATCTGTGGTGCTGTGCTGGAGAAGACGTCCATGGGGGCCCACTCCAGATAGAGAGGCACATGGTGGAACTGCAGAGAGAGGGTGCCCGGCTGTGGGGGGCTCAGCCCATTTGCAGACGGAGAGCCCAGGATCAGGCATGACTGGCACTTGCTGGGGAGTAGAGCCCGGGGGAGGGCACGGCCTGGACCTGCAGGCCGCCATGGCCTGAGAACACTCAGGTTCTGTGCTGCATGCTATATTTCAGGGCCAGAGGGAGGCCCGATGAGCACATATGCATGGTTCCTTTAGGTAAAGGCTAAGCGAGACCCTCACAGCCGCAGCCTCGGGAGGCAACTGGGAAGCAGCAGGACAGGGGTGGGGGGAACCCAGCAAGATGTGCTCTCTGGGGCTCTTTCAACCCCCACTCCATGTGGGGGGCCCATGGCTCAGTGACACTTAACAAAACACTGGAACGGGAGTGGACAGGCTAGTGCTCTCACCACTGGTCACACCATGCTATAGCTAGGTGGCTGGCGGTAACTGGGTCTTGGTCTCCCCACATGCAAAGTGGGGACCCCAAGGCTGATGGGGAGGGCTGGTGGAACAGACTCTGTCAAAAGTGAAGAGCCTGGTCCACTCTGTGCCCACCAGTGCTGCTCATACTGTAGGAGCATTTGGGTGACTGTTTCTTCCAAAGTAGCAAAGGGCCAAGGGGGAGGGGCGTCCACATCAGGTAACTGCTGTGAACCAGGCACTGACCAATGCCTGGGGGCTTGGTGGGCACTGAGCCCCAAACTGGGGCAGCAGAGGATGGGAATTAGTCTCTTCCTGTAACACAGAGACATGAATACCTACCTGCCCAATGGGTAATGAGGGTGGTGCAGTATTGAACTGCCTGACAAACAGAAACTCTAGAAGGTGGGTGGTGGCTCCCCAAAGATCCAGCCATCTCTTGATCCCCAGAACCTGTGAGACCTTATTTGCAAAAGTCATTAGGGTTAATATCCCTAGATGAGATCAAGCATGGGCTGCACAACCTAAGGGTCCCTGTAAGAGAAATCCAGAGGGATTCTTGAAGAGAAGGGGATCAGCGGATGGGGATGTAACAGGCTAAGGGCACTGGGAGCTACCAGGAGTAGGAACAGGCTGGGGACAATTTTTCCTCAGAGCCTCCAGGGAGCCTGGCCCTGTTGCTATCTCAGTTTTGGACTTCCTGCTGCCAGTGTGCTAGGAAAATACAAATCTGTTGCCATAAGCCATTGAATTTATGGTGCTTTGTCACGTCAGTCCTTGGAAATTAATCTAATGTGACTATTTTTCTTTCTTTGGTAATGGGAACTGAACTCATGACCTCACACTTGCCAGGCAGGCTCTGTGCTGCTGAGCTGTATCCCCAGCCCTACTTTTCTTTCTTTCTACCCAAGAATAAGGAAACAGGCCCAGGTACAACACTGCCTTTTGCCAGCTGGTAGGTTCAGGCAGCAAGAGTGACGTCAAGGTGGCATAGGAACAGGAAACCCAGGAAGGCCTGAGTCGGGTGGGAACCACGCAGGCTTCCTGTGGGTGCTTGGGCTGCTGGGCTTCGGACTGAGCTCCAGCCCAGCAGTCCCTGCAGCCTGCATCTGGAGCAGCCCTCGGCCCTTCCCCACCCTGACCCCTCCCCACCCTGAGCCGAGGCTCGGCAGCCCTACCTTGGAGTAGGCCAGGTGCGTGAAGGCCTTGCGGGCCTCCAGGGGCTCCAGGAACTCCACGATGGCCGTGATGCCACCCTCGGGCAGCAGCACACGACCTAGGCTGCCAAAACGACCAAAAGTCTCCTGCAGCTCAGCTGCCAAGGTGCCTGCTGGGAGGTTCTTGGCCAGAATCACTGTTTTGCTTCGCTCTGCTGCGGCCTACAGAGTGGTGGGGGACAATAGGTGAGTTGCTCAGCCTGCCACCAGCAAAGATCCATGGTGTTCCTGGGCAAGGGCTCTGACTGGGGACCCAGTGGCCAGGTCCCTGGGAAGCAGGGCCAGAGGCCCCAGATCCTAACAACACCCAACCAGAGCCCTACTCGACCTCCCAGGACACCCAGCCAGGTTTGCTCGGGACAGGGCCCCTTGCCTTAGTACACAGGGCACCTTCCTACTGCCTGCTGCCGAGGCCAGAGGGAGCAGGAAGTACCTGGGAGCTCATACCCCGGGGCAGCATGTCAGTGGGGGTACCTTGGGGTGGGACACTTACGTGGAGCCAGCGAGCACCTACCTGGCCGAAGGAGTCCAGGCAGACTCCGTTGTCGAGCAGGAAGCGCCGCACCTCCTGCACCAGCTGTGTTTCCCCCAGGGCCACACGCACGGCTACACTGCCCTTGGTCTCCTGGGGGAGAGAAAGAAGACGCCTGTGGGCGCGGTTGGCAGCCGTGCCCTGACTCCCGACCAGCGCACAGAAGGGGCTTCAGTTGGAGCTGCTGTGGCCTGGGCTGCCCAGTCACACACGGCACATCCGGGACGTCGCAGCCCTCTCCAGGTTCCCCTTCCTGCCCTGCGCCCACCCGTCTCCTGTCCAGCCAGATGGATCTCTACTGCTCCCACCTGCCTGGCTGCTGCCCCCCGCTCAGGATGCTGGTCTCGGGGCTCCCACCTCCACCCACACCCCCATTTCTGCCTGTGTGTACTGCCTGCCCACCCTCGTTCTTACAGCCCAAGCTGCCTCGGGCTTTAATGTTCTTCTCTCTGGTCATGGCCAGCGTCTTCCTCTGGTAGAAGGCACTGGAGGGGACCCTCTCTGGTCCCAGCACCGCTGAGTTCCTGAGCTCAGGGGGGACACATGGAACCTGCCAAAACTCAGGTCCCTCTCCACACCTGAGAGGCCCTGAACGGTGGCCACGAGCCACAGAACCACAGCCTGCCAGAGCTGGACATGCTCAAATCAGTACTGTGCTAGTACAAAAGACGCTGCATTTAGTTATTTAAAAAAAAAAAAAAATCTAGTAATTTTTTTAATAGTCCCCTTATTAAAATACTACTTTGGATACACTAAATATATTATTAAAACTATTCATAACTTTGTGTTTTTTATAGTGTGGCAGCTGGCCACTCAGCCACAGAGGTGGTGGGCACTGCCCTTCTCCAACAGCACTGAGCGTGAGTACCTGCAGCAAGTGTGAGAAAGCAGAGGCTAAACCTAGGGGGCACCCCTGGCACCTCTGCTGTCACTCAGCTGGTGTCGAACACGGATACACAGCACGCGAAGCGCGTGTGCATACACGCGCGCACACACACACGCGCACGCGCACCAGCCCCACTCACATGGTCGAACACTTGGCTCTTGGTGGCGCTGTACTTCTGCGCAATGGCATCGGCCACAGTGTTAGGCCCCATGAACAACGTGTTCCAGTTGTGGGAGCTGAGGGGCAGAGGCACAGGGGGGTCACAGTGTGGCCCAACGGGGGGCTTTCGGACGCAGAAGCGACAGCCTCGGGTCTGCATACCTGAGCCCCTCCCTCCCACACACTGGTCAAGGGCCAAGGACACAGTCCACACTCAGGGACAAGTGGTGGCACTGGCCAGCTCTAACATGTCAAGCACCTCCTCTGGGCTGGGCTAATGTCACACAACACTACACAACTAAGGCAGCATACTGCCTGCCTACTATGCATATAAAAATCTGAGGTAGGGGAGGCTCAGGATTATACCCAGGGCCGAGTAAAAGGAATTGGGCAGCCTGGCCAGGCAGGAGCAAGGGCAAAGGGGCTCAGGAGCTGCTGCTGGCTGCCAGGGACCTGGAGCTGTTGGCTTTGTCCTTGGAGTCCTTTTTCTTCCTGTAAGATGACCCGGGGGTGCTGGCCTCCTCACTGGCCTCCTTCCTGATGGTGGACGGCAGCACGTGCAGCATCCGGCCCTGTAGGGGCAGGGGAGGGGTGAGCAAGAGTCCTCAGGGACGCCTGCTTGCTGCTTGGCTCCTGGTCCACCTGAGCTGGCATAGATGGAGGAGACTGTCACTGCGAGCCACAGCTGCAGCAGGCCCTGCCTGCCCCACAAGTAAGTGGGAACACGTGGCCTGTGAGCACGAAAGAGTCAGATGGGGAAGCAGGGCACACTGGGCCCTGCCCCGGGGACAGTGGGCAGGGGACAGTGTCCGCGTGGGTCATTCTCCCTGCCTATGGCAGACACTTGTTTTCCTTTTCCAGTGGCTTTTTCTTTTCTTTTCTTTTCTTGAGGAACTGGGGATTGAACTCAGGCCCTTGTATTTGCCAGGCAAGTGCTTATTCTACTGAGCTATCTCCCCGGCCCCTTCCTTTTTCTTTATGGTACAGCACTGAACCTCAGGGCCTTCACACTGAGCTACATCCCCAACCATCTGCCCCTCCTTTTAAAGTCTCACACAAGACCTCACTAACTCCCCCATGCTGGGCTCAAGCTGGGCAATGTTTCTGCCTGGCCCCCCAGGGTGCTAAGACGACAAGGGGTGGGGCACCAGCCCGCCAGACACCCTCCTTGCCCACTCCTCTGCCAAAGAGGTATTTCTGGAGGCAAAGAGTAGTTCACTGTCAACAAATACTTTGGGCCCATCCTCTACCTGGTGCTACTCTAGGTGCTACAGATCAGCGAGGGGAACAGACCATGCCCCTGTAACTGCAGAGGGGCTCACCCTGTGAAGTCACAACCTGCCAGGCCACTGCCAAGTGTCAGGCCCAAAATACAGCTGCAAATATGCACGCGCACACCCTGCAAGGCCCTCCCCAACCACCTGAGACTCCTCACCTGGAACACCTGCCCATCCACCTCTGCATAGGCCTTCACAGCATGCTCGGGGAACAGGAAGGTGATGAAGGCGAAGCCCTTGGGCTTCTTGGTCAGGCTGTCGATGGGATAGTGCAGCTCAGACAGAGGACCTGAGAATAGGATAGGCGTCCGCCCCATGAGTCAGGGCTGCTTGCCCCCACACCTGGGGTCCCCTTGCCTACATCTTGGGGCCTCTTGCCCATCCTATGCACCCATGCAGCCTCTCTGGACCCCGGCAAACATGCCGGACTCTGGGTAAATCAGGGGACCTCACAGGAGGCAGGTCCCCATCCCTTGTTGAGCTCCACGGTCCATCCCCTGGACACCCCCACAGCTCGTGTGACCAAGTTGAGTTACAGGCACCCATGTTCTTGGCCTGAGGATAACAGGGCAACCACAAAACCAGCCCCATTGCCAATAACTGGCTGCGGTGGCAGAGCGGTTTCTCAGGCTGAGGAGCCCAGAGAAGCGAGGACGTGGGCAGCCAGGAAGACGTCTCCAACCTCACAGCCTGGCCTCTTGGGAGCAGGAGCGCAGAAGGCATGAGTTCAGGGGGCAGAGACCACCACCAAGCCCGCAGCAGCTCAGGGACAGGAGCCACTTGTGACAGATGGAACAAAGGAGGGGCAGGGTATAGTCCTCTGCTGAGGTCAGGAGCTGGCGACAGGCAGAGGGGGCTTTGGCCCAGGCCCGCTGGAGCCCTCCTCACAGCCCTGGGGACCTACCGCTGGGCTGCAGTGGCCCAGAGGGGCTGCCTACCGTAGGCAGAGAAGAGCTTCTCTAGGTCCTCCTCGGTGCTGGTGTAGGGCAGGTTGCGCACAAAGAGCCTCCCAGAGTCGGCCAGGTCCTCCTCCTCCTCATTCTCAGCCAGCGTCCGGCCCTGCCAAGCTTTGCTGCTACTCTTCACAGGTGCCTTAGCCACAGGGACTTGCTTGTCCCTGAACACCTCGATGTAACGCCCGCCTATAAGAGGGCAGGGCAGGGGTCAGGGCCTGAGGTGGAGGCAGCCCTGGAACTGCAGACACCCAGGCTAGGAGTCCAGGCTCATCCCCACTATCTTCCAGATGCCACAGCCAAGGCAGGCGGGGACAGCTTCTGTGCTTCAGGGACCTCCCTCATCTGCAGTAGAGCTCTGATGCAGAGAGCCCACCTGGGCCACCCTGGGTCACAGGGCGCATCCTGATTTCTAGGGTCCCATTCCTAGTGCTTCTGCACCGTGGGATGGCTCTTAGTGACAGCCTGACCCGGACAACTACCATACCTGCATGTGTGTCACTTTGCCCCATGAAAGGACCACCTCCCGCCCCAGCATTTTATTGTCCTGTGAAAACCTGTAGCCTCAGGCCACTCCCAGACCAAGACAGATGAGAGCTGGCATTCATCTAAATCTAGGACTATCTGCGTGGTATCCTGGCTACTGGATGTCCTGCCCCATATGCTTGAGCTTACACTGTGGGTTACAGGCACGTCCCACATCCCCTAGGCCAGGCCATAATAGCCTCGATCCAGTGAAATGTGAGCCATTCCCCCCACTCCCCATCCCTGCAGGAGCCTCATCTGCTGATGCCCAGGGCCCCCTGCTCATTTGCTCCCCACTGCCCCTCTGTCCCTGCTGCAGCTGCTGGGGGGCAGGGACTGTGTTCCCCGTGCCCATGGGGGCTGGCAGAGGATGCTCAGTGCGCCACACACACCACGCACATATGCACTCTGGGGCTGCTCCCACGTGGAGCTCCTTACCCATGTACTCGCGGTTGCATTTCAGAGCTTTCTTCACTTCCTCTTCACTGCTGAAATCCACAAAGATATATCCTGCGAGTAGACAACAGCACAGGTGAGCGCACACACCCTGGAGTCATGAGGACACTATGCTGGGTGCAGTGGGCACCTGTGTCTCTGCTACATGTCTAAACGCCAATGGACACTGCCCCCCAAGGGCACATCCAGATCCTGTGGCCTGCTCCATGGCCAAAAGTGCTGGCTTCCTGGAGTCAGAAACAAAGGCCTCCCAGCCTCCTCCCGCCCCACTGTCTGCTCAGCACCAGGGCCACCTTGGAGACAGCTTTCCCCAGAGCAGCTGAGACCTGACTTGCACAGAAGCAGGTGGCGGCGGTGTTGCTGGGTGCTCGCTAAGTGATGCCTCGTGCAAGGATGTGGCGGTGTGCAGCCTGGCCCTCTGGGCTCTGCCTTCACATAGGGCAGCTTTGTGCGCCTTCGCGATTCCTTCTGGCCTGCCTCTTGTGCGGCACCTCGTCTACTCTGTAAAGGCCCACACCTACTTTGTCCTCCATCCCCTCCCTCTTCTTCCTTCTGCACAGCCACCAGGGCCCAGCTCACACCTGGTGAGCCTTGAAGCTGGGCTCTTTCTTCTGCCTGCCATTATACACAAGTAGAGTGCAAGAAATGAGGGAAGGTCAGTCCTGAATCAGCCTGGTGAGAGGACATAGGCCGGGGGGACACCGCTGATGCACAGCACAGGCATGCATTTCCTCAAGCGCTGGCCAGGGAAATCTCCATCTCTGCCTCGCAGCCTCTTTAAGCCAAGGTTGCCACTTGCCCCACAGTGCTGCACTCCATGGCCATGCAGCGTCAACCCGGACGTGGTTGTCTGCCACTGAGCAAGCAGGCTGGGGGCAAGCACCCAGTTCCCCTGGGGTCCTCATCTCAGGGCAGCCAGATTCAGGGGCTCTGAGGCAGGGGCGGGAGACACTTGCCTGGGGTGGAACTGGGGAGACATGGCCAAGGCAGCACCATGCACACTCAGAAAGGTAGGGCCCCCACCTGCCAGCTGGGTCCTCATTGACATGGCCTAGCAATCAGCCCCACTAGTGTCTAAGGAACAGTAGAGCCCACGGATAAGCACAAGCTGGGACAGGGACAAGACACCAAGCCTGTCCTGAACAGTTCACTCACATCTGTAGAGCTGAGAACCACAAACAGGAAAACAAACATGCTGCCCTGAAAGCTTTTCCTTTGGACAGTGGCCTCAATACCTGACCTGCACATCTGTCCCCAGCCCTGGAGTGCCCAGGCCCCAGGCTGCACAGCAGGTGGGTGGTAGCAGAGGACTCTGGCCAGTGGTGTCGCCACCTGAGCCCCACCTCTCACCAGGTCAGTGTGGACCAGATGCTCACGGTGCGAGCTGCACCACCAACAGTGCGCGTGAGGGGTCCCCACCTCTCGGGGCTGTCCTGCACCCCATCCTGGCCCGTGGGAAAACTGTCCCCAAGAAACCGATGCTGGGCACGGAGCAGGCTGGGGCTGACTGCTGTCACCTCCTGACCTCGGGACCCTACCTGTCTTGTTCCCATGAGCGTTCCTCACTATTCGAATGGCCACTGGCTTCAAGGGTGCCAGGAATTCTATCACATTTTTCTGTAAGAAAAAGACAGTTTTTCCCGTATCAGTTTAAGGTTACAAGCACAATATAATAAAGAGATGTGGGGCAAAAGTTGTAAGTTGGAGAAGACTCCAGAGCACTATAGTCCCTGTGCGCTTGCCTAAACAGGCGCTTTAGACCGTGGAGCTGTTTCGCTGGGCCTAAGTTTTCCTTCTTTCCTTTAAAATTACACGCACATTTTCTCTTCCAGAAAAAATTACCCTGGGAAAATTCTGAAAGAAACAAGTAATATAAATACAAAGAATTTCACCATTAGTGTTCTAAGGTATCATCTTCCATCCGAGTAATTTTTAAATTTTACTTGGAGTTAAATCTGGCCTTTTCCACTTGTCACTAAACCATGAATATCTGTGCATACTTTCTGGTGCTAAACCTGAAGTGTTTTTGCATGCAGGTCCCTATTTTCTTAACTACTCCCCATTTTGGACAGGAGTATCACTTGAAACACATTTTTTAAAAGCAAAATGCGTAGGGTGTGATATTCTAACAAACACTGAAAAGTACAAATAAGAAAACAAGAAAGATCCAGATTCCAATGACCGGAATTACACTCTTCTTACTGACGTGGTGTTAAGTAAGTGAAGCAAACCCATTTTCATCTGTGAACGTAACTGGTTAGGCCAGTTCAAGGCCCAGACTACCACACATGATTAAAGATCAAAGCACCATTAATAAATGCAAAGGGGCCGGGAAGATGGCTCAGTGGAATCAGCGCTTCCCTGGCAAGCGCCAGGGACTGAGTTCAGTCCCCGGTTCCGTCAAAAAAAAAAAAAAAAAAAAAAAAAGGCAAGAAGGCTACCAGATTCCACCTTTGCATGGACACTGCACATGGTGTCATCACCAAATTCTCGCAAACAGGCTTCCTTGTTTTGGGTGTCCCCGGGGAAAAGTGCGTCATTTTAATGACAGTTGCTCTGCACTGCTTTGGCTTCACAGCTCAGTTACCCCAGGGATTTTCAATGGTGACACTGATGTCTGGGGGCTGGCAGGTCTCTGTGGTGGGGCCAACGCAGATACTACAGGTCTCTGGCAGCATCCCTGGCCTCTGCCCCAGATGTCCAACCCCCAACAGCTGTGACAACAGCAATGTTCCACACATTCCCACACTGAGAAGCAGTCAGAACCATCTGAACTCCATCAGCCCAGTACTAGAGTTCAAAGGCTGTTTCCAGCTTTTTGTTTTTATGAATGAAATGACCATAAATGAACACATTGACTTAGAAATAACACGGCACTGTGTGAGAAGCTGCTGCAGACATCTGTGCACTCAGATCCTGCGGGGGTGGCTGATTCACCATGGGGCAGGCTCCTGGCAAGGGAACGGGTCCCTATGGGCAGGGGCATGCTGGTTCTGACAGCTCTGAGCCGCCCTCTGATGGTCAAACCAATAGCATGCGGAAGGGTTTAGCATCAAAGGTTGAAAATACCTGCCAATCTGGCGTGTGGAAAACAGAATCTCCTAGGTTTTTTTATTGTTCTTTTTGAAAAAATAATTAGGAGCAATTTCAAACATCTGTATTTACCATCTGAACTTTTTGTTTTGTTTTACAAAACCTCCTTCCCTTTGTCCATTTTTCTACTGGTTCATGTGTCCTTTATAAATAAATGTCTACCTGTAAATTAAAGAAGCAAGCTCGGTCACCGGTGAGCTGCAAATATCTGTAGCTTGCCATCAACTTCATTCATGACATCTGCTGCCTAACAAGTTTTAACTGGCGTGAAATCAACGTGCCCATTTTTTCCTCGTGGCTGCCAGGTTCTGGCAGTCACTTTAGAAGGGTACTTCTAAAGCCTGACTCCTTGACGCATCTTCAATTTGTGCTGCCGCTACAAGTAAGGGGTGCGGCGCTACGGCTTTCCGTGAGCTACGCGGGCTGAGGTGGAGCTCCAAGGGAGCACGCGGCTCCTCCCAGCACAAAAAGCAAAGCAAAACAAAAACGTCAAAATAAAAATATTTAAAAGGTGATGGTGGCTCCAGCCAGACAGCTCAGTGGACTAAAGCGCCTGCCTAGTCAGGCTTGGGGACCGGGTCCAACCCCCAGTGCGCTTTGCTATACCAGCCCCACCCCTGGGGCACCCTGAGACAGCGACTGAGACTGGGTGCCTATAATTCCAGGGCTCGGGAGTCTGAAGACAGGAGGGTCACCAGGGTGCAATCTGTGTAGTGAGACCCCGTAGACGCTGTACTACATACATAATAAATAAACTCATTGATTAATTTTTTTAAAAAAGGCAATGGTTGGGGCTGGGGAAATAGCTCTGCAGTAAGCACCTGCCTTAGTGCAGGACTGGAGTTCAATCTCTGGTACTACGTACTGCGCAGGCCCTGCCACTGAAACCGGGTGTGAGTAGCATGCAACTGTAATCCCCGCGCTGCAGAGGCTGAGCCAGGAAGCTCACTACGAGTCCAAGCTGTGTAGCAACACCCTGTACCAAATACGTAAATAAACAGAAGTTCTTCTTTTTAATAAAAAGGCAATGACTGATCTGTTACTGCTTACTGGAATGTCTGGCTTGTCCAATAATACAAACTATTTTAAGTAGTGTGGCTTTAAACTAATTTTTCAGCAACCAGTGAGCGCATTCCAGGTTGCCCCTGGACAGCATGCCCAGCTGAGAAGCAGGTATGGGCGTGATGAAGGGTAACTGGAACGTCTGTATCCTGGAATGAAGCCTGGCTTTCTGTTTGTGTCAGGGTTAGGTCTTTCAGCGAAATTCAATGTTTTCTTTATACAGAAGCTACCAAGAGTTTTTCAGAATGTCCACGAAGCCCTGGCTCTGCAAGAAGCATTTGCTGAGTGTCTGGCTGATCTGTCTGGTTGATATAGAAATTTTTTTCCTGTTATTGTTTGTGAAGGTGAGATACGTAAACTTCTGTGATTCAATTTGCAAGTATGCACTGAACATTTTTTCTTAAATAAAGTATGTGGCTTCTTAAATGGGTTGTGACCCAAAATTCAGATGAGGCACTCTCATAAAACCCAAATGTCTGTTTTCTGGTTCTGAGAAGTGCTGCATTTGCAAATATACAGATTTTTTTAGTATTCAAAATATTTACAAATAATATAGATTATCAAAACAGATGAATATTTTGAGAGAAAAAAGGCCTTTTCCCAACAAGAAGAGAGACCCCAAAGACAGCAGATCTCACCAGTAACTGGCGTACTGGTAAACACAAAAGCGGTACTTTCACACCAGCTACAGGGAAATGTGCAGTCTCACTCTTTGGTGGAAAAGGACAGGTTAGATCCAGTGACAAGGGGGACAAGTGACGTTCTGTGTCAGTGTGTTAAAAATGCATGTGCCTATGCACCATTCACGTGGGACAAGGGTGCCACATTCTGCCCTGGGCCCACCTGCCACCTGGGCTGGCTCGGTAAGGCCTTCAAGCTGGAGTGGCTCGTCACCCTGTCAAAACATGTTTTCAAAAAAAAAAAAAAGAAAAACAATGACTGAGATTATTCAGCCAATAAAGCCTAAAATACTTACTATCTGGCCTTTAGAAAAGCAGTCCAGAGCTGAGGCTGCAAAGGACTGCACTCGCCCTTCTAATAGCAAAGCCACGCCCACCTCTCCATCAGTCCTGGGTAGATCCATAAGTGCCAGGCCGGCAAGGAAGAAATGATGGTGGCACGCATGCTCAGGGATCGAAATTGTTCATGATGTGTCAGGACCCAGCTCGCAGAGCCTCTTCTGAAGGAATGCTTTTTACAGCCAGGAAGACACTGAGAGGGGGAGGGGACGCCAAAATGTGTAGTGAGACTACACATTTCCCTGAGCCTGTTGGGACAGCACTGCTTTTGTGTTTACCAATACGCCAGGCAAAAATGGCATCCCGCTTCAGTTTATATTTTAAGTTACTGGTGAGATCTGCTGTCCTTTCACAGTTGTACATGGGGTCTCTCTCCTTGTTGGGAAAACATGGAGCCTTTTTTCTCTCGAAGTATTCATCTGTTTTGATAATTTGTATTATTGCTTATAGTATCTATAAGCTGGTGCTTACACGCACCAGTCCCCATGATGAACGTGATCGTCACAGAACGCAAACGCACCAACACAAACTGACATGCAAAAAGTCGAATAAATGGAAAGTTGGGTCAGTACTTGTGCATGAAGAAAAACGTGCTTAACAAGATAGGCCACTGGGCTGGGGAGATAGCTCAGCGGTCTAAGCGTTTGCCTGGCAAGCACAAGGACCCAGGTTTGATCCCCAGCACCACATGTGCCGGCCACCAATACTGGGTGTGGTGGTGCATGCCTGTAATCTCAGCACTGGAGAGGCTGAGATAGGGGATCACTGGGTCTGAGCTGCATAGTGAAGCCTTATGCCAATTAATTACTTTAAAAATTTTATGAAAAAAGAGGCTCCAACATGAGTGGGTGACACTGGTGGGCTCCAAGGAGCCTGCAGGGCTGGCAGCCCCACCTGCAGTCACTGTGCCCGCACGCTGGGACACCCTCTGGCCACAGCCTGACTCCTGCCTCACTATGCATGATAGCTTAAATAGCTAGCCCAGCCATAGGGGATTTTTACAAATTGTTTTTAATGAGCTATACCTTCTCTGGTCTTTTAGCCCCACAATCAGTAAACTGCAACCCATGGGCCACACCTGGCCCACTGCCTGCTTTTGTGCATGATGTTTTCTGGGAACACAGTCATGCTTATTTGCTCAGCTACCTCTACCTGCTTCTGTGTTACATGTACAGAGTAGAGGAAGCACAACAGAGGCTGCACTGACCACAAGGCTTTATTTTTTTTAATTTTTTTTTTTTTGTCTTTTTGAGACAGGGTCTTACTATGCAGTTCAGGCTGGCCTTAAGCTCACTTTGTAGCTCAGGCTGGTCTCGAACTCACAACAATCCTCCTGCCTCAGCCTCCCGAGTGCTGGGATTACAGGCATGCGCCACCATGCCCGGCTCTGACCACAAGGCTTTAAAAACTCACCAGTGGTGCCCTGTCCCTGTCCCCTTTGTAGAGTCTGCCCATCCCCGGTGCAGATACTGGCAAATGAAGCCAGTCTTGCCCGTCTTGAGGGGAGCAAGACACTAACACACTTGAGATGCTGACATCAGCCTCTTGCCTCTGAGTCCTTCTTGACTGCCGTTACCTTTGCTCCCTCTGCTCCCAGGCAGCCAGTGCTCCTAGGGCCCTTGCCTGATGCTCCACGGCTCCTGTCCCTGGCCTGTAAGCACATACCTCTGTGACGTTGAATGGGGCACCTCGCAGCTTCACTGTGTGGAGGGTGGTGGGCTCGTTCTGGGTGGCTGGCTTCTGTGTCTGAGGGATTGCAGGGAACAAAGAGAGGGTGAGCTCCCAGTGCTAAGGCAGCAAGTGGATGGGGCATCTCAAGTCTGGAGGGGTGTTGGATCCCAGGGTGCGGGGAGGGCCAGAGGGTCAGGAAGGAGCCCTGGGGTACAGCAACACTGCTGCCACTGAGCTGGGACCTCTTGGTGCCACACGCCAAGTCTAGGACTGTTGCTGAACATGAAGGGTAACCACTTACAGCCCCGACCAGCCCACCTTTGCCCTACAACTCCAGGTGGCAGCTGCTTGCAGCAAGCCAGGGGCAGGCTATGGTCTGCACAGGGCTTGGGGCTTCAGAGGCCATGGGCAAACACAAGTATGGCCCTCCCTCTGTCCCTGCCCGCAAGAGGTGCAGCACCTTGGCTTTTCCGTCCGGAGGTCTCCCATGTCCCAGGCTTGTTGTCCTGCATTCTGTCTCCTGCTGGGCCGGCACGGCAAAGGCGTCCTCTTCCTCAGCCTCACTCTCGTCATCACAGTTCACGGCTTCATCTTCGCTCTCCTCCTCCTCCTCGTCTGAGGAAGAGGCTGAGTCAGCCTGCACCATCTTGGATTTCAGGTACTCCATGTCTGACAGCTCTTTGTGTGCAGCTGCCTTGGGACCGAGGCCCTGTACCTCTGGAAGAGCAGCAAAGCCAGAGTTAGTGACCTATGCCAGCAAAGCAGAGATAGCAGGTGTGGCTCTTGATGCCCCACCCAAAATGACCAGTCCCCCTGTGCCCGACAGCTCCAATGAGCCATAGAAGGAGTGCTGAGAGGGCAGGGAAACCCTTCACGTGTTGGACAGAGCACGCTCTGGCTCCCTCACCAGTCCTGCTGTCTCCTCTTATGGTCACTGTAAAGCCATTTCTTATTTTAAAGATAGGGCCTTACTACTTCCAATCCAGGCTGGCCACGAACTCACTACATAGTCTAGGCCGGCATCAAACTCATGATCCTCCTGCCTCAGCCCCGAGTAAAAGGGTTACAAGCATGTAGTGCTGCACCCAGCTCCACAACATGATGGTATTAGACTACACACACACACACACACACATGCACGCACACACGCACGCACGCACAGTGGGTCCTGTAGTGGAGGCAATTAGCCCCTCATGTAGCAATCATTTCTGCCCTGTGGGAGAAACACTAACTACTACCTAGCGAGGGGCAACCTACACGCTCTGCAAAGTTCTGACACACCGGTTCTAATGACAGCCCTTACGTACGGGAGGCAGTACCTTGTTCAACTACAGACATACCGCTGTGGCTTCTTTGCATAGGAAAAAGTGTATGGACACAGCCAGCCCCAGAGGGAAGGGCGGAGCCTGCACGCCTATCTGGGTTGGCTCAGGCGGAGAGTTACCCTAGCACTGCCCCTGACCTCTTCACCCACCAGTGCCACCACAGTCTGGGCCCCTGGAGAAACAGAGCTCCCACTATCTCCTGCCCTGGGAGCTGCCCACCCTGAGCCCCAGCTCCCCAGCCTGGCTGGATTTCTCTGAAATACTTGGCACAAAGGCACAGCTTTGCCCAACACTAGTCTGTGCTTGCTGCTGTCCCCACGCCTGAGGCAGTGCCTGAGGGATTGACCAACAGGGCAGAGGTCCCTGCAGGGGGCTCATGATGCCACTGGGGTGCTCCAGGCAGTGTTAGCTAGCCTATCCCTGTGTGTGACAGAGGGGACTGCAGCAGTGGGCAGGCACAGGCAGGGCACGAGCCAGGCATCAGCATGGGAGGCCTCACCTCCGGGCTCCTCCCCAGCCGCCTCAGCCTCCTCCTCCTCCTCCTCGCTCTCCTGCCCAGAGTCAGAGTCAAAGTTCAGGTAGTCACTGGCTGGCTTGCTCTTCCCTCTTGGGGGGTCAGTGTTCAGCGCATCGTTCGCCCACGTGGCCACCTGCGCCCTCTTCTGGTGAACCGACAGGAACTCCTGGAACTCGGTATCTTTCTTTAGCTGGTGGCACCGGGCAGGCAGCAGGGATGCAGGGAGGAGAGAAAAGAGGCAGAGTTAGCTCAGGTGGGGCTCGGCCTTCACCCAGTTACTCCCCACCCCTAGTGCACCACAAGGGAAGGCAGAGCAGACTGTGCTGTACAGGAGCCGGAAGCCGCAGACACAGGCGCTCTGCATCCCAGGCCAGCCCGTCCCTCGATGCACAGCACACACACCTTCTCCAGGTCACTAGGTTCCCTTTTCTTCTTGTCCTAAAAGCAGAAGGCACAGATGGCAGGGGTTACACAGGCCCAAGGGAACTGGACTTCCCTGATGCAGGGAGGGACCACCCTGCTGCCACCAGGGATGGAAATACAGTGACATCTGCTTACTTTCTTAGTTTCTGGGCAGGCAGAGTCTTGTGACAACTTCTTGGGTTCGCTGGGTTTCTGGGCATGCTTGCTCCAGGCTCGGGGCTTTGTCGGGTCCCCAAAGGACTTGCAGAACTCCACCTGAGAGGGAACACGGGGTGCCTTTCACAGCTGTCATGGCAGCAGTGGGCTTGGACTTTATAGATTGGCAGTTGCTACTACCTTGAGTTAACTGCAGCAAATGAGGCATTGTCACATAGCCAAGGCTGGAAAGTCATTTTAAGTCACTTCTTAGGAACCTACACATGGCTGCTGTCCTCAGCTAGCCCTCTGTGAGGTCGGCACCCTGGGCCTCCAACGGTGGGAGGTGTTCTTACCCATCTCCACCAAAGCACAGAGACAGAAAGTAACTTGCTCCGAAGGGCTGCTGGGACAAGGCCTGGCCGTGTGCTCAGCCAGGGGCAGTGCAGGCAGTGATTGCCAGGTGATCCTAATCACCACGAGGCAAGCTCAGCTGGCGTCAGAGGGCGCAGTTCTAGGGCAACGGGAAGCAGGGTGACCATGGGGGCTGGATGAACACTGAGTAGGACCCCTGAAGGCAGCCTTCGGGAGGGTTGGTCCTGCTGGGAATCCACATCGGGCACAGCTACCCACCCCAGCCACTGAGTGACACCCAAGATGACGCTGGCTGGCCAGCGACTTTCCCAGGGTGGGATACTGCCATGCAGCCATGCTCCTGTATGGTCTTTCTGCCCTACTGGAAGGACAAGACCTGCTTCTGGCTCACAATCCCAATAATGGCGAAGAGTACAATGGGAACCCTAGAAATCCATCCTGTTCCTGCCATTGGGAGAGGTCACCATAACCTGGTGACAGTCCTAGCAGCAGGCCCTCAACACACAGCTTACTGACTGATGAGTATAGTAGTGCCACACGCAATCATATGATGCATACGTCTCTTTCCTTGTTAACAAAGCAAGAGAGATGCTTTACTATGTCATTAAATGTGTGCATGACATGAGAGAGACATCCTCTTCCAGGAAGCCTTCCTGACTCCTCCCTGACCAGGGGAGGGGGCTCCTGTTTCTCATAGCATAGATAGCACCAGACACAGGAAGCTGGCTAATGGTCGGTACTCACGCTTCTCAAGGTGCAGTCCTCACTTCGCCTGACCCTTTGTGAGACACAAGTGTTTTCTAGTCCCACCTCAGTGTGCTGATTCAGTTACCTCAGGGACATGCCCAGCAAACAGCTCTAACAATGGACAGGGAAGGCCAGGGTGACAGCTCAGTGGACTAAGCGCCTGCTTAGGCAAGCACAGGGACTGGGGTTCAATTCTGGGTACCATATGATCCCTGGCAGCACATCCCACGATGGCCTTGCCCCTGGGCCTGCTGAATCAGCCACTGAGATGGGTGTGGTGGCCCAGTAATCCCAGCGCTGGGGAGGCTGAAAATAGGAGGATCACAGTAAGTCTGAGTTATGTAGAGAGACCCTGCACCATATACTTGATGCATGGGGAATCTCACGCACATGAAACCACGGGACCTCAGTCTGAAGAGGGCAGAGCTGGGACCAAGTGCCAAGGGACCGATCACTGGCTTGCTCTGGACAGGCTGCAGGGACAAGACTGCTGCCACCAGGACTCACCGTGAGGCGCGCCGTGTCGACAAAGCTCTTGTTGAAATGGCTCAGGGCTCTCTGGGCCTCCACCTCGGACTTGAAGCCGATGAAGCCAAATTTCCGGAACTTGCCGTCCTTGGTGAACTTGAGGCTGCAGTCGGTCAGCGTGCCGAAGGCGGCAAACAGCTGCCGGAAACGCTCCTCCTTCATCTGCAGCAGAACGGGAGCCAAAGGTGAGGTGTTGGAGTGTCCCCAGAGCAAATGGACAACGTGGGCTGAAAACCTTGACGCCCCAGGGTTCTCTAAGGTGACCTGAGGTGAGGAGGTGCCAGCAAGCTTTTCTGGTGTGACTTTCAGTCCTGCTGTGTCAACTTCATCGGGTCAAGATTACCAAGCGCGCAGTGGCTGTGTCTGGGAGGGGCACGGGAGCACAACACGGCTACCTTGGCGGTCCCTCGCCGTAGTTCTTCATGCCCTGCTCTGCTTCCCGGTCACCATGAACAGAACAGCTCTGCTGTCATGCCCCACAGCCACAGTTCTGTCCTACAGCCAAGCGTCCATGAACCAGATCTCCTGCAGCCACGAGCTAAATTAAGCCTTTCCTCCTTTACGTTATAGGGCATTTCGTCTCAGGTACAGGTAAGCTGATCAACACAGAACAGCTCCCAGCTGTCACCCCACACTCAGTGTCTGTGCACCATGAGGAGGCTCTCACCCGCCTCACCAAGGAGGAAATGAAGCTCCTCAGGGCTGCCCATGCCATTTTTCTACCCTCCAAGCTGCTTGGAGGTGAAGGTCAACTGTGCAGTCAGCACGCAAGGTGCTACACAGCAGACAGCTGATGTGGGCTCGTCGGAGTAAGGGAATCTGAGAATATGGTGAGCCATGGAAGAGTCTGTCACCTGGGGTTCCCCAAAGATGCCATTGTCCTAACCCCTGGAGCCTGTGGTTACATCCTATTGCATGGCATGAGAGATCTGTCAGATCTGAAGAAAAGTCTCGAGGTGGGGGCCGTGATCTTGATTTTCCGGGTGGGACTAATGTCATTATAAGAGACCTAGCAGGCTGGTGACATAGCTCAGCGGACTAAGTGCCTGCTCAGGCAAGCTCAGGGACTGGGGTTTGATCCCCAGCACTATCGCACTGGCCCCACCCCCAGGCGTGCTGAGCTGGTCAAGGAGACCAGGTGTGGTAGCGCATGGCTATAATCCCAGCCCTGGGGAGGCTGAAAGCAGGAGGATCGCTAGAGTCTGAGCTGCACAGTGAGACTACCGAATACATAAACTAAACACACAAGAGTTCTAGCAAAGGCAGGAAGGAGGATCAGGTAGAGAAATGGATCTAAGGATGAAGACAAGAGGAGAGGACCCAGAAGATACTGCATCATTGGCTTTAAAGGCTGAGGTGAAGGATGTGCCCAAGGGGGCAGGTGGCCTCCAGAAACTGCTAAAAGTAAATTAACAGATGTTCCCTCAGAGGTGCCGAAGGACTGCAGCCCCTACCCAGACCTTGATTTCAGGGTTCTGAACTTCAAAATGATAAGAATACATTTGTGCTATTTAAACCACTAAGTATATGGCAATTTGCTCCAGCAGCAATGGACAAGTAAGGCACCGATACTGTTACAAAGTGGTCAAGAGGCCCCCATGCTACGTAGTGCTGGTTCCTGGCTCTGTACCTCACACCCGCAGGCCCCGTACGGCTGAGTCTGCCAAGCACAGACTGCGAGACTGTGTGGGAAGCAGGCTGAGAGGGCACTTGCGCCCCACCACCGGCCAAAATGAGTCTGAAAATGGTGGACCTACACACTTTGGCAGGAAGTTCCCTGAGGCAGTTTCTCCTCTTTCATCTCACGCAGATCTCCCCATTACTGAGCTAGGAACGTCTGGACCTGTTTTTGTACAGGAGAACATGGAATACTTGGATGATACACAGATGATCTATCTGCCTGAGGTCTGTACAATCAAGGGCTGTGACTCAGCTCAGATATATGACATGGCACATGCCTGCGATCCCAGTGGAAGCTGAGGCAGGAGGACCTTAAGTTCAAACACTGCCCAAGAAACTTAGTGAGTTTCTGTCTCAAAAGCAAAAGTAAAGCCGAGGTAATCCTAGCACTCTGGGAAGTGGAGAAAGGAGGATTACAGCTTCAAGCCTGCCCTCGGCAATTTAGCTAAAAAAAATAAAATATCTGGGCTGGCCAAATAGCTCAGTGGATTAAAATGCCTACTTTCAAAAGGGGCCAGCCTTGCTGGCCTTGCCCCAGGGGCACACTGAGACTTTGATATATAGAGACTGGGCATGGTGTCACGAGCCTGTAATCCCAGCTCTTGGGAGGCTGTAAACAAGAGGATCACTACAAGTCTGATCTAGTAGTGAGACCCTGAACACCCTGTATGCCCTTCCCTAAAATACCAAAAAAAAAAAAAAAAAAGGGCCAGGGAGATGGCTCAGTGGAATAAGTGCTTCCCTGGCAAGCGCAAGGACCTGAGTTCAATTCCCGGTTCTGCAAAATAAAATAAAATACAAACCCCCCCCCAAAAAAACCCAAAACCAAACCAAACCAAAAGCCGGGTGTGGTGGCGCATGCCTGTAATCCCAGCACTTGGGTGGCTGAGACAGGAGGATTGTTGTGAGTTCGAGACCAGCCTGAGCTTAAGGCCAGCCTGAACTGCATAGTGAGACCCTGTCTCAAAAAGATGATAAAAAACAAAACAAAACAAAAAACACCAAACCAAAAACTTCCAGAGGCATAGCTTGTTGTGAAGGCCCTGGCTTCAATCCTGGTACTGAAAGAGAGAGAGAGAGAATGAAAGACAGCCAAATAACCAGACGCAGTACTGCAATACATAAATCAATGAAGGTTGGGAGGCCTGGTGTGATGGTGCATGCCTGTAACCCTGTAACCCCAGCACTCAGGAGGCTGAGGCTGGAGGATTGCTGTGGGTTTGAGGCCATCCTGAACTGCATAATGAAACCTTATCTTCTCTTTAAAAGCCAACAGCAGGGCTGTGGATATAGCTCAACAGCTTAAGTGCCTGCTTGGCAAACACATTTTGAGTTTGATCTATGGTAAGGCCCTCCTAAAAAAGATAGAAGTAACACAATGATAGGCTGGGGGTGTAGGTTAATGTAGAGGAGATGGATTCAATCCCCAGTGGTGAACAAAAAAACCACAGTGAATGCATGTCCTCATGGTTCGGGAGAGTCCTTGCTCAAGTTGGATCCTGATGCTCCTCTACCAGAAACTTCCTAGTGACCCTCTGGCCTAGCTCATCGCATCCCCCCCCCCCCCAATCCCCAGGAACTTTCCTACATCTCTGCCCTCATCAGGAACCAATGCTCCTCCTGCTTATGCTGGTGTTTCACGCTTCAACCCCTACACATTGGTCTGCTGTCTGTCTCTTCTACTACCCTGCAAGCGCCACAAAAGTAGGAGCCACATTTTGCCCACTCTATCCACAAATATCAGCAACACCACAAGTTCTCACTACTAAATTTTTTGCTGGCTGGAAAATAATGAAAGTTCACACGATCATGCTAAGAGACAGTAGGTGCAGTGGCAAGAAATGCAAATTCTAGGGCTGGACTGCTCAATTCAGTCCCTGCTACATGAATTACCAACCGCGTGGGACTTCAGGCAAATCAGTTCACTTTCAACTTTTCTACCTTTAAAATGGTAGAAAGACTGTAACGAGCCTCAGGGTTAGGGTGGGGGTTACAGAAGTGACTTTATTCAAGGCACCTGAGTTGGTGTTGCTCCATAGTGAGTCTCCCAGGGCTAGCTACTATCCTTCCTATTTTTGTTATTAATCGCTTCATGTATAATAAAGCAGAAGCTGGGAGGGAAGGGTGAGTCATGCTGAAACTCTCACTCAAAGTGTGGAATCCAGGGACACTGTTGACAGTGGTGGATGGAACAAGTTGCTCTGTTTTTTTTTTTTGCATCAGGGATGGAACTCACAACCTTGTACTTGCCAGGCAGGTGCTTAAGCTGTTGAGTTATATCCTCAGCCCCAATAATAAATATTTTAAAAGAACACTGAGGGTCAGTGATGAAAGAAATTTAAAGCAGTAATAATACAATGAAGGAAGGACTGGATGATTTCTGCTCATCTTTCACAGCGGAGAGCCAGCAGGTGGGCTCTGGGATAGAAAGGCCAAGAAACTCGCAGAGCTGCCTACGGGGTTCTAGGCATGGTTACTCCTAGAGAGCAAGGTGGGGTAAGCTTATGCTTCTCCCTCTACACACTACTTTATTGTTTGCATTTGCAAAACAGTGTGTTCTAAAACCCTCCGATCTGACAAAATAAGAAAAAAGAAGAACTAATAAACTAGCCACGTCTTTGAGCTCTCTTTCCGGGGACACACCCCTCGATAGAGAAAGGGCACAGAAGCCGCCCCGGCCACCCAAACAGCCCACTTTGTACACGAGGGACGAGCTTCGTGGCCACCTCTGTGGTGAGGGACTCCCCACCCGAGAAGAGTGGCAGTGAAATGGGAAGGGTGACCCACGCCTCCACACCTACATCCAGTCCGCACCCACCGAAGCGGTGATGGAGCAATACTTTTTTTTCCACCAGGGATCGAACTCAGTCCGCACCTCCTCGCCCCGAAGGGCCTCCCCCCTGCCCCCACCGAGCGCGAGAGCGATGTAAGGACATCCGGGAGCGGGGCGTCGAGCACAGGACACCGATCAGGAAGAGCTGGTGTCTCCCCAGGAAGAGCTGTCAGGTTTGAGCCAGGTACCCACTAGCCGGCCAGCTGGGGGCCCCTAAGCAGTCACACTCCCTCTTCCCCGGCGGTCAAATGGGATAAGCCCAGGTTCCTGCCCCTTTTGGGACCCGGATCTGTCCCGAGTCCACAAAGCGAAAAACCTAATTTTCTCCGGCCACCTTTTCCCTCGACAACTTCCAGCCGGTCCCATTTTCAGATCCCAAGTCCCGGACCTTCACTCACCCCATTCGGGAGGTTCTTCACGATCAGTCGCGACATGGCGCAAGGTCCCCACCCTTTTTATCCCAGCTCCACCGGACCAAGTTTCAACTCCAACTTTCACGCTGCCACCTGGGCGCCGCCATCTTTAGCAGGCAGGAACAAAGTCACGTGGTCAAGCCCTCGGCCCGCCCACCCGGAAGTAGGCGGGGCCAAAGGGGAGCAAGTGAGAGGAAGTCACACCCCTGGGAGGCGGGTCCGAGCGCCTGCGTTCTGCGCAGGCGCAGGCTCCTCCACGGCTCCTAGAGACGCCAGTGCCGCGGCAAAGTCGACAGGGGGCGCCAGTTCCTAAAATTAGTGGGAAATTCCTTGGTTCCTAATGTTCAATGCTGAGGAAAAGGCTTTTTTTTTTTTTTTTTTTTATCCTGTCCCTATTTTATTTTGAATCCCAAAGCAGTTCTGAGAACGGGGACAAGATAAGGGATATTTGTCCCCTTTTAGAGATAGGGAAACTGAGACCTACAGCCTGCCAGGCTTGTAGGGAATCAGTCACTGAGCATGCAATAGCAGCACGAGCATCTCGGAAATGAACAGCCCCAGCTTGTGGCAAACTGAGACCCAGGCGAGTTAAGAAACTTTACCAATGCCGTATAACTGTTATATGTCCTGACATTTGAGCTGGGGGCTTCTTGGGACCCTACCCCATGGGTACCACTCCCACGTGGGGAGCTCTAGTCCTGCAAACTTTATGTCTGTTTCTGCTGCACTTTTAAAACTCATCGACCTAGCTAAGAATTCTTGGCTGAACTAACCTCTGTGCGTCCCTTTTGTTTCCTTCTGTTAAGTGGGGGTGGCTTTGTACCATGGAGGATACGGGGAGAGAATGCGGAGTCCTGGGGTACTAGTTCGCTGCTTCTCTTGAGAATTCTCTGCGTCCCTTATTAGATGGGGGGGGGGAAGAACCAGAAAAAAACCAGCTGCCCCATTCCCTTCCCCATAACAGTTCTTCCAGTTTCCTAGAGACTGCAGGCTACAGTGGACCCTCTCCCCAAGCTTCTGCAATTTTCTTCACCTCCGAGGCTCCTTCCCACCACACTATCCTCGGTCATTGGGGAGATGTAATTTACACACCATGCAATATAGCCCTGGAAGTGCAAAGTTCCGGGGTCTTCAGTCCATTTGCTGATGTTCGCAGCCATCACTACAATCAACCTGAGAATGTTTTCATCACCCCAAGAGAAAGCCTGCAGGTTTTAGCTATCCCTGGGCAATGTCCCTCCCTCAGCTGTTGGCAACCACATGTTTACTTTTTGTCCTTACCTTTCAGTCTTTTTTGTTTCTGTCACAACAGGCAGAACAACAAATATCTGTCTTGTGCCTGGCTTCTCGCACTTAGCACAGTGCTCACACCCGTGGGGCAGCACGAATTAGTTCTTTTTTTATTCAATCATATTGATAGAGGGGAATGAAATTCCCAACCTGGAAGATACCTGAGCTGGGTTCAAGTTCTCTAAAACTGAAGAATGAAATTTAGGAATAATGGAGATTAAGAGCAGAACATATTTATTGGGGGGGAGGAAGCTCCTGTCCAAGAGAGGGACAGAAGGGGACCCAAGTGGATTGCCCAGGAATCTGTCTTTCCTTGGGATTTTTATAGAATAAAATCATGAGGTGACATGGGTCTAAAGTAAAAAACATTGGAACTCGCACATGAGGTGGGACAAAACTATGGTCAATCATAAGGTTACATGAACAATCACCCGGGTAAAATTGATTAGGTCAGGATGAAATGGGGCAGCGAGACACACAGCAAGCGGGCATGAATATGGAACAGGATCTCTTCTTGTTGGGGGTTGGATCAGTGGCTCTTTCTAGGTGAGGGATACCCATTTAGAATATCAATCCCTGATGCCTTTCCTGGGAAGTATGTGACTGCATTTGTTTACTCTTTTATCTTGAGGTCTGGCCCACAGCAGTAATGTCTGTCTCTTCCAAAGTTGCAAGGTATCTTGTCTTCCATGCTGTTTCCTTGAGGGCCTGGCCCTGTCTGACTGCCTATGATATTTCTATTTAATTTAGCTGCCTACAACAATATTGCATATATAGATACAGTGCATTTTAGCTATTTTATTTAGCTATCCACTGGACATTTGGGTTTGTTCTGCTTTGTGACTATGATGAATAACGTCGCCACGAACATCTGTGTGTGAGATTTTGTGTGGAGCGTGTTTTCATTTCTCATGGGCATATCTCTAGGAGTGAGATTGCTGTGTCATATACTGATCTTTTAAGGAACCTTAAGCTCTTTTCAAAAGTGACTGTGTATTTTACATTTCCTCCAGTATTATATGAAGGTTCTTTTTTTTTGGTAGAACCAAGGGTTGAACATTCTAATCAATTTCCCCATACCTCTGCTGACATTTTTATTAAGATTCTTTTTTTTTTTTTTTTTTGAGACAGGGTCTCACTGTGTAGTTCAGGCTGATCTTGAATGCACAGTGATACACCTGCCTCAGCCTCCCGAGTGCTGGGATGACAGGTGCGCGCTATGGCACCCAGTGTAGGACCTCTTAAATTACAGCCATCCTGGAGGGTACAAAGGGGAACTCCACTGTGGTTTTCATTGGCGTTTCCTTATTGGCTAAAGAAATTGAGAATATTTTCTTGCTTTTGGCCACTCTTGTATCTTTATTTTCCTGAAGGCTCCCTGGCTTCTAGTTTCCAAGACCAGGCCAAACAGTGTCCGGAATTGTATCTGCTCCTCCCTGATCCCTGGATGTAGGGAGTGCATGCACTGGCCTTACACCAGCCTGCAGAAACGGCTGCTGGGCACCTGGTCAGCTGATCTGGAGCTATGGATGGTGGCCTGCTCTCGCCACCTTAAGTGGCCCACAGGGTCTGCTCAGGTCCACCCTGGCAAAGCCTCACCCTAGGCACCAGGAGGAGCTGAGCCATCGGGGTTTATCCATGCCATTGTCAGTGAGGCTATTTGGACTCAAGACGCCCATGCAGAGTAAAGAGCTGGAGGCTGCGACGGGCCCCTCAGCAGAAAGCAAGATCTCCCTGGTGCCAGTCGAAGAGAAGTGGCATGGGTTGTGTCTGGGTGTCCACACAGAGCCTTGGCCAGTAGCCGGGGTGAGGGGCAGGCTTTTTAGAGGTGGCTGAATCTACAGTTTGTGATTTACTCAGGGGGAAGGCAGGGAGCAATGGGCTGCAGCCCACCGCTATGACCCTATTTTGCTTCTGTTGGGTTTTATTGGCAGCGATGGTGGCACAGCAGAGAAGCAGAAATAAAAAAGGGGGGCTCTCTTAACTCTGAAGACTTAGGGAGGGTCAAGGACAGGGAGTTGGGGGCCCTCTGACCTGAGACAGGGAGGCCCAGACTTTATGGACTTTTGCTAGGGGCTTAATTTGAGGGTCAGGTTTAGTGACACCTAGCAAGATAGTTGGGGACTCCCTTGTGGCGTGGGAAAGTTGAGATTGCATGTACAATTGGCGTGGGGAAGGAGGAGGAAGTGGCCATTGGGAAGGTAAGCTGTTGTTTTGGGGACTGAGCCATGTTAGATGACCACCAGGATAATTCAGCTCTTTCTACTCAGGCCAGAACCTATCGTAAACCACATGCCTGCTGCTTTGGGCAGGATCAGCCAGAGGGAGCTGTGCACACTGTGACACCTCTAAGGGATGGGACAAATGGTAGGGAAATGAGTACTTATTTATACGTTGTCTAGGTTTTTTTTTTTTTTTTTTAATTTTCCCCCTCTCTCAAACAGCTAGAGTACATATGTAAGGTTGTGTGGGGTCTGATGCAGGTCTCTGAGGCGGGTACGCTGTTTTTCCACCAAAGCTCAAAAGCAGCCAGAGACAGCATGCATAGTTGAGTTCCAATAAAACTTTATTTATAGAACTGGGAGCCATCTCATGTCTGTAGCTGTGATATGGCTGGGGTGGTGTGTTGGTTTCCTAGGGCTTCAGTAACAAAGCCTTAGGAATAGGGTGACGTGAAACAATAGTTTTGTATTCTCCAACAGTTCTGGAGGCCAGAAATCCAAAATCCAGGTGTGGCCAGCGCCCCACACCCCCAGGCTCCATGGAGACCCTGCTTCTCCTCTGCTCTGGGGACTCCAGGTGCTGCTAGGCCCGTGGCAGGCTTGCTCCAGCTCCCCTGTCTTCTTCACATGGCCTCTTGCCTTCTAGTATCTGGGTCAAAATCTCCCTCCCCTTTCTCTTACTGGGTGTGGGATTTGCCTTAAATCCAGAGTGATCCGGCCTGATGGATCTTCATCACACCCCAAGGCGGGGAGCAGGGTGTGGGCACATCGACCGGGGGACATTTGCCTCCCACACGGGGTCTGCTTGCCCTACTCTGGGTCACTCTGAGGATCCCATTTCACCCCGTCCGTGTCTTCCACAGATCGTTTATTACTCTCTCTCTCTCTCTCTCTCTCTCTCTCTCTCTCTCTCTCTCTCTCTCTCTCTCTCTCTCTCTCTCTCTCCTAACTATGGCTGGCAGCAATCAATTCTATGTGTCATAAGAGCCATCAGCGAAGGACTTCGAATATCCTCACTGAGCTGAGCAGCATTTTTTGCTCAATTCAGACGGCGATCACGAAGAACTGCTCTGCTGCAGCTCTGCGTTCTGAATGCCCGGCCGGGGTCGACGGCTGCTTGATGTTTTTCAGCCCGCTGGCGCCTCCTGGCGGCCGGAGCTCTCGCTTGCGGGACCTCGGGAAAGGTCGTTGAGGCTGTGGGCTCCCGATCTCCGATCTCCGTTCTCCGCTGCTCGCTATGCTCAGTCTCCCGAGCCCAGGGGGCTGCTGGGCACTTTCGGGGCCAGGCAGGAGTCTTCAGAGTTACCAGCGCTTAGTGCAGCAGCCTGCTGGAGGGATCGATCCCATCCCACAAAGAGGTGACGAGGTGCCCCGGGCAAGGCTTCACTAGGACGCATGCTGCCGCAGAGGGGGTGACAGCACACAGACTGACCCGGGGTGGACCCCGGGGGGGCTTGTATAGGAAAAGTGGGGTGCGGAGGCGGGGAACTTTCGCGTGAGTACAGTCTGCCCTTCTGTTTCTTCTCAGGAAGGGGAGCAGCTCCTATGGCCCTGACTAGGGACAGTTGCAGAGGGGCCGTGTCACCCAGGGACCCCGTGGGGGTGAAGTCACGCAATGAAGGGGTGGACCCGGGACCAGAGCTTCAGCGGCAGATGTCTCTGGAGCGGCCAGCTGTGAGACACGTGGGCAGCTGCAGAGAAAGAAAAAGGAAAAAGAAAACACAAGAAGTAACCTTTCCCCTTGTCTCACCAACACACACACACACACACACACACACACACACACACACACACGCACCCACGCACACACACACACGTGCACGCGCACACACACACGAGCACGCAATAAACACAGTTTCCCTGGTCTGAAGAGTACACATTGATATAATATTGAAATGTCCCATTGTACCCCACACAGAAGTACACTTACTATGTGTCAGCTAAAATTTTTGAAAGATGGACCTTTGGTCCTGGAGATCGCTCAGGGGTCACCGCGTTGCAGTCATTCGTGGATTCAACAGATATTTTTATAGACTGCTATGTCTGTAATTAAATGACTTCTACACCCCGCGACCCTCTGTGGATGGGCTGCCGCGGGGTTTACGAGCCCGCCCCAAGGTGGTGGCCTTTAATAAGAGGGCATGTGTGGACTGAACCGCCAGCCCCAGCCTCATAGACTTTTATTATTTTCATGAACTGCCTTTATTAAAACGTTCACCTAAATATAGCTTTCCCTAAAGACACTCACAAATCACAAGGTGTTTTAAAGGTGTGGAAGGCAAATGGAATGCCGTTTATGAATCCCACGTCCCGACGCGGGGGCTGGGAAATGTGGTCGCCACATGTCCGGGGCAGGAAGGACACGCACGGGCCGGGCACTCCTGCGCGTGTAAGAAGCCAGCATGGCGAAGCGCGGTGCTCGGTCCTCCTGCTTTTGGTGGAAGCGGTTCTGGAAGGTTCCGCAGGAGGAAGAAGGGGAAATTCCCTATGAACTCGCGGTCTCCGCTGTGAATGGCTTGCTCTGTCCCAGGGAACAGGACCAGCGACCACCCAGCTGCTCTAGCAGGAGGGGGGCTGTCCAGAGGCCCCACCTCACTCAGTCCTGTTGAATCCATCAGCTGCTCCGTCAAACCCACCTCTTAAAGCTCTGCGCGACACCATCTGGTCCTGTCTCCACCCCCATCGAGCCAGAGCCAGCACTGTGCACAGGGGCAGTGGCGGAAAGCCACACACATGGCTCGCTGCAGGTCTGGAGGGCAGAAATCATAAGGCCACAGGGCGGGCAGGGCTAGCTCCTACAGCTGTGAGGACAAGTGCCCTGCCCAGTGACTCCTAATACATCTTCAAAACTGTGGCACAGAGTCCCACACTGCAGTGGGGGCTGCTGAGAGATCTTGCGCAGACCAGGAAGGACAGACAGTGGCTTCCAGAGGGAGAAGACCCTGCTCCCATGGCCAGCTGGTCATGTTTGAGGTCCCTGGGGAAAGCCACACTGCCAGCAGGCACCCTGACTGCACAGCATGAGAAGGAAGCACACTCCTGCCTCTGTGAGGACCTTCCCCAGACCCACAACCCCAGGCTCCTTGGGAGGACACAGCAGGCCAACCCCCATGGAGGGGCATCCCACGAGAGCTGACCAGTATTCCTTAGAACCAGCAAGGTTGCCAGGCGTAGCAGTGCACACCTGCTGTCCCAGCCTTCTGGGAGGCTGAGGCAGGAGGATCCCAAGTCTGAGTCCAATTTGGGCAACGTAGTGCCCTAGCAAAACCCTGTCTCAAAATAAAGAATAAAGAGGGCTGGGAAAGTAGTTCCGTGTGGAAGCCCTGGGTTCAGACTCTAGGAAAACACACATCATGGCCATCAGAAGGAAGGAACGTCTTAGAAACTAGCATAGCCAGAGGAGTCTAAGATGTGAAACTAAATGTCACATGGGGTCCCAGGATAGAGGAGGATGGTAACAGTGCTAAGGAAATCTGGCTAGCTGTGGGCCTCATGAATTGCTTCATGAACTGTGACAGATGTCCCAGAGTAATGCTAATAATAAAGGATGCTAGCTGGTCAGGAGTCCAGGGGAAGGTTCTGTAAGGGTCTCATCATGTTTCCGTAAACCTAGGACAACCCTAAAATAGAGGCTGATTGAGTGTCCTTTAAAGAAATGCTTAAATGAAACAAAGGGGCGGCGGTGCTGTGACCACAGATGTGGCCGATGCCCGTGGCATGTGGGACGTCCCCAGGAGAGCAGCCGTCTGCCATTTGCTTTTGTTTTCTGACTGCTGTGACCCTCGCAGCATGTGTGTCAGGACACACAGGGTGCTGCGTTGTGTTTGGTGACATTGGAAAGCTTATCATTTAGTGAAGAGGGTGTCCACCAGGTGTCTCTCCTGTACGTAGCTTGCTTTTGTCATTAATAATGTCGTGGTTTTGGGGGAAATGCTGAGGAAGCCACAGAGGTAGTGATGTTTGGATATTTGTCAGGTGCATGTGGATTTCTGGGGCCACCTGTTCACACATGGGACCACTCAGATGGCTCAGGGGTATCTAAGCCATCTGAGGACATGACCCCACCTGTTTAACACAAATGCAGAATGGTATACAGTTATGTAACCTGGAGTTAGCACAGATAAATACCCATGCGCTGGTTACAGCCCTCTGTAAGAATGGAAACATGTGGTAACAACCTGTATAAGAAGTGTGCAGTACAGACGCAGGCGGCCCTCGTGCCCTGGCACTCTTGTCCTCTGCCCCACTCTGCTGCCTGCTCTTGTTGCTGATGTCTTGCATGTGTGTGTGTGTGTGCCTGGGGACCTTACCCATGAAACTCTCCCCTGGGCTCCCTCAGTGGGCTGACGCAGGGAAACCGAGGCCTCAGAATAAAGAGGTGTGCTCAAGCTCACACAAAAAAGACCGGCAGGTTCAAGCTGGGCTCCTCTTGCTCTCCTCTACCTGTGGCCGGATTCAGGGGACACGAAGTCAGGGCAGCAGGAGAGGCTATAAGTGGTCATCTCCTCCGTTACCATCACTGTCCCCACAGCCCCGTGCCTGGCACTCTGGAAGCCGCTTGGAGGAGCAGAGCCCCTTCCCAGCTACCTGTGGAGGGTCCTTGGGGAAGCCAGGAGACCGGGCATGCAGCAAGCTCTGCTTCACCTATGTGGGGTCCCGCAGCTCACCTGGCAGCTGAGTCCAGGTGCCATGGACCCTAGAGGGGGCTGAAGACAGGTGGGGACCGCTGCTCTTGGCAGCGGGCCGTAGGTCCTGGGAAGCAGTAGAGGTCACAAATCACTCATCAGACAGGCCATGGCTAGGCAGAGTGTACTGGGTGAGGTGAGGTAAACTCTGACTTAAACCTGGAGATATAGGAGCCACACGGATGGAGAAACCTGGGCACAGGGAGGATGACACCCACCTGAGCTCACCGAGCCAGGAGAGGGCAATCAGAGCCTGCGGTCTATCCCGGGGACAGCCAACCTTTTAGAGCTTTCAGTGACAACACGCAGCCAGCTGTGCTGTGTGTGTGCCATACGCTTGCCACCACCAAATGCTAAACCTCCTAACAGAGGAACTGCTCTGGGACAGGCTGGGACAGGCCACCTTGAGGCCCTCAGATACCTTTAGGCTTCCGTCCCCCAGTGCTTTTGCTAAACACCAACCTGCTGCCCTGTGCCTCTTTTTCCCCTTTTCTTATTTTTTTTTCCTGTTGTTGTTGGTTATTCATTTATTTATTTTATTTATTTATTTTTTAGAATTTATTTTTTTAAATTTTTTTTTCTATTTTTTTCCATTTATTTTTATTTTATTAAAATACAAATGTCAGTTTCTTTTTTTATTATTATTTATTTATTTTTTTCCATTTATTTTTATTTTATTAAAATACAAATGCCAATCAGACAGTTTCAAGACACCTTAACCATACAGAGTCGATGAATTAATACATTGCAAACTGTTTTCATAACGTTTTGGTATTGTACAAGGTGCATACATGAAATTATATTTACAGGTTTTTTTATAGCTGAATTATATCAAAGATTCAATAATTATT
>PVKA01001615.1:101549-141968 GCA_004027165.1 Ctenomys sociabilis | reverse complement strand
AAAAAAAAAAAAAAAAAAAAAAAAAAAAAAAAAAAAAAAAAAAAAAAAAAAAAAAAAAAAAAAAAAAAAAAAAAAAAAAAAAAAAAAAAAAAAAAAAATCATTCATAAAACATGTATTTGGATTATAATGAGAGATGGCACCACTTAGATTATAGGGGACTTGGCCAAGTTCCTCAGCAACCTACATGAGGTGTACAGTGAAAGGATGAACTAAGAAATGGAGAAAAATTAAGTAACACATGAAGGGGGGCTGGGAGGTCAGTGCCTGGGGATGGGCAGAGACCAGCCACGCCAGGCCAGCCACTGTTTATAGGATATGTAGCGTGCTAGGAGGGGCTTGTGGAGGGCTCCAGGTGGTGGAGCCCTCAGAGGCTACTGACTCCTCAGATAGCAGATGATCCTGGAATGACTCATAGGGCTGGAGGTGATCTTATGCTAAGAAGGATCTTGACTTGGAGTGTTTTTTAGTGTTAGTGGCTTTAATCCCATCTTAGGGGTGGGAGAGGATGACCCATCCCTAAAGAATTAATGGGAAGTCTCAAAAGGATGACATCAATAATCCCAAACCTCTGGTTATCTCTTAGGGAAATAGGCAAAATTAGCTTTTGCAAATTTGTGGTCCCCAACATTAGACAAATTTAAGTCTTCTTTGTTATGCATATAAATATGATTTAATTGGGCTTTTTTTTTTTTTGGTCTTTTTGAGACAGGGTCTCACTATGCAGTTCAGGCTGGCCTTGAGCTCACTTTGTAGCTCAGGCTGGTCTCAAACTCACAACAATCCTCCTGCCTCAGCCTCCCGAGTGCTGGGATTACAGGCATGCACCACCACGCTTGGCTCCCTTAAGTTTTTTTGGGGGGCATGGGTTCTTGATCATAAATGTTGTTCTTAGTGTTCTGTAGACTGTAATACATTTTCCTCTTGAATTTAGCATAGACAAGAGGTGCACAACCATCTTGATTATTTGGCATCTCTTATCTGCCTGGATGCAAGTTTTCTATTTTTAAGCTTTGAAATTTTGATAAAAGACATGAAGATGTAGCTCTACATGATGACCTCTTTCACTGATTTTGCTTTGAGAACTATTGTAAAGGTAAAAATAAAAAGTCCCAAGACAACACCCAGCCCCACGCTAGACTAGCTCCATCTTAGCCCTTTGTTTCACCTATTGCTAAATGTTCTAGAAAAATTATAATTAATTACAAAGGTTCCAAGAAACTATAGCTGTACAACTTCCTCAAACCCTGTTCCCCCAGATGGCCCTCAGTCAATCCTGACAAAGGAACAATTGCTATTGGCTTCTGTAACCTGCTTGCTCAAGTTTCCCTCTTACCCCCTAACGACCACAAGATGCTCCCCCAAGGTTACCCAAGCGTTACAGAAATATGTTATTCTGTCAGAAAAATCCCCCCGCACCGAGCCAATCAATGTAAAGGTCAACCCCTATTAACCAATGCAATTAGCTTCTGTAGTTCGCTTGTCCCCTCCCGATTTTGTGGTTTTTTGCCTTTATAAACCTGCCTGTAATGACTGCTTGGGGCTTTGCAACTGCCTTAGGTTCAGAGCCCCACGCGTGGTTCAATAAACTTTTGAGCTCTCACCCTTGTCTCTTGGTGTCTCCCTGCCCGTGGAGATCTGGGTCAGCGCAGACCCAACACTATGAGAACTTTTGATCTGCAAACTCAAGTATTTTGACTTGGTAATTGCTTCTGTAACCTATCTGTAATTGTGTGATAGCAGGCGTGAGGTTGGATCCAGGTGCGTTAAGGACATTCTTGGTGTGTTTTTGTTTTGTTCTTGGTTTTTTCAGGAAAGGTCTTGGTGTGTAGCCCAGGTTGGGTTCGAGGTTGCCTCTGCAGTTCAGCCTCTGAGTGGTGGGATTACACAGTGCACAACTGCACTGGGCTATTTGAGGAAATTATTTGAAGAGGATGAACAAAGTATATACCTACTGACATGACTCATGCATACTAATGATAAAAGTATCATAAAACATGTAAAATTATGTATGCTTATTATTGGTAGGTGGAAGTAAATAAACAAAGAAAAAGTATAAACTGTGACTACCATCAACTTATCTTTACTAAAGATCTCAGATATATTTATAGTCAAGGTCTTTGCCTATTTTCTTTGAAGCTTATTTTTTTTCACTTTTAATTAAGAGCTTACTGACTTTTTTTTTTTTATGCACAGGCATACTATATAGTACAAGATGGCCTTGAGCTCACCATGTATCTCAGACTGGCCTTGGACTCTTGGGGATCCTCTAGCCTCAGCCTCCTGAATGGGTCTGACTATTTTTTAAATACCACTTTCATATCTGTAACAGGTATTTCCTCTGGCAAAGTATTAGTGGTTTCTGCTGCAATCCCTAATTTATTTATTAACTTAAAAACATGAAAAAAAAAAAAAGAATCAAATTTCTTCTGCATTCTTTTGATGAAGTATAGGCTCCCAGTGAATTCTGTTTACCCAGAAAGTCAGACATGTGAATATGGGGAACAAGCCACATCAAAAACTACAGAAACAGCCACCCTACTTTAAACTACCTTGCTATTTTTTTCTTCTCATCAATAAGAGCAGAAAATTAGCACAATCAGTTAGGTCTCTCTCTGTCTCTGCCTCTGTTTCTGCCTCTGTCTCTGTCTGTCTGTCTGTCTCTCTCTATATATACATTCTTATATATACATTAATTATACACAATTTAGAATTTTAGAAGAATCATGATTTAGAATGATTTTAGAACAAAAAAGTTACCAAAGGGTGAAAAGAAAAGGAATATCTACGTGTATATTATTCTATTTTCTCACTTAGATTTTTAAATTTAATTTTAATAATTTTCTCAAGACAGGTCTTGCTTGGTAGGTCAGGCTATTCTTGAGCTCACTATGTAGTCCAGGTTGGCCTCGAACTAATCCTCCTGCCTTAGTTGAAGTGCTTGGATTACGGGAGTCAAGAAGCAGGACCTTGCTGGCTCCACCCCCAGGGCACGCTGAGATGACAACTGAGACTGGGCGTAGTGGTGCGCGCCTGTAATCCTAGCTCTTGGGAGGCTGTAAAGAGGTGGATCACTATGTGAGTCTGATCTAGTAGTGAAGACCCTGAATACCCTGTAGACCCTTCCCTAAAATGCAGAAAAAAAAAAAAGAAAGAAACACAGGGGATCTGCAGATGCCTTGATTCAAACTTCCAACCTCCAGGACTGTGAGAAACAAATGTGGGTTTTCAAAAACCACTCAGTCTGTGACATTCTTCTATAGCTTGCATGGGTTAGCAGTGGCCACAAGGGCAATGGATTCAGCACAAGGGCTAAGTCTGTTGTGTTTTTCAATCTGAAATGGAAGTTGGAAAGTTTTGAGAGTCCACCAAGCCACATGCCCTTAAGAAATGAGTTCCCTCACCTCCACCTTTCCCTGATCTTTCCTTCAACCCTATACAGTGAGATGCTCAGAGCTGGCTATATTAAAGCAGATGTACCCTGAATTGGCTGAAAGAATATAACTGAGTCTCAGATGAGAATTGCCACCCTGCTGATGGCTAGGATGGGGGCTCAAGCAAGAGCCTGTGAGATTCCAGGGCTCAGACATGAGATAACATCTGAGCAAGGCTTTGGGACTCACAAAGAATCACACCTTCCTGGCAGTGGGTGTGAGCCTTGTGCACATCAAACTATCTGTTACATCGCTAATTGGAGGCCTTTGTGCCTGACACAAAATTGGCTGCTTGCTCATTACAGCCAGTGCTTGCTGAGCTTCTTTATTCTAGCACTCTGCTTCACCTCCTAGCCAAGTTGATACCAATAAAAGCCATACTAAACTTGAACTTGCAATTTTCACTCCTTAGCCTCCTGGGTATGAGATTTACCTTTATTTCTGTTACAAGTATGAATAATAATGCTTGGTGGTGTGGAAGGGTAGTTTCAGATGAGAGAGGTATACTTTTAAGCTTTTCCTGGCTTTGCTTTGTTCTCTTATTTTATTTATTGGCAGAACAAGGGATTGAACTCAGGGCCTTGCACTTGCCAGGGAAGCGCTTACTTTACTGAGCCATCTCCCTGGCCCCTTGATCTCTTATTTTTGTCTTGGTAGTGAACACAGAGAATTAAAAGTCCATTGTGTGAATGAATAGGCATGTCAAGCTGTAAACAGGGAGGGAACAAGGAGGGACAGAGAAGGGGAAAGCTGAGAAGTAACTTCAAGTGTCACATCTGGTGGGGCACAGTCCTAAGATACAGAATTAATCATGAAGACGTAAACTTCAGAAGCTGAATTGTCATCATCAGATATGGAGATGTGGAGGAAGAAAGAAATATTTAAAAAGAAAAAGCGCCAGATTGATTTAGTTCACTGAATTGTGACATGGAACATTCCTAAAGGAAGCCTAAAAAGAACTGTGAAGCTAGAGAGCTTTCAAACCAGCCTAACACAAAAGTCTTCCAAAACAGGTATGAATATCTAAGGGGTGAGAGGAAAAAATTAGAAGTATTTTTCTTAGCAAAGCAGTTGTGGAGGTATGTGTGGAAATACACGATCGTAGTATGTTGTGTACATGTATTAACCTGTCAAAATAAAGCCACTAGCCTATAGAACAAAAGAGAGGAAAATTATTTTCCTAGCTTCATATTTGTAAAAGAATTTGGTCAAGATACCATTTTAGGGGGGTTAGCCAACAAGTGGAGTGACGCATATGTGATCCCTCAAAAGCACAGAGAGAGTTTGCCTCTGAAAGAGCACGCCTGTCCTCCAGCAACTTGATTTGCATAAACAGTTTCACAATCTGATGAATCAAAATATTTTGTGAAACTATATAAAGAGAAAACAGTGGCTTTCAATTCCTGTTAGCATGTTTTTGAAGTTCCAAAGAAAAATGGGTCAGAATTTTAAAATTTGCATGAAAATGACACTTGTTTTCTCGGGGAGGAAAGCACTATTAAGAGGCTAATTTATTAGCTCAGTGGAGTAAGCACCTGCTTAGGCAAGCCCAGGACTGGGTTCATCCCAGCACCACATGCTGCTCTGGCCCTGCCTCCTGGAGCACTGAGCTGGCCAGCAAGGCTGGGCATGGCAATCCTAGCGCCTGTAATCCCTGCACCGGGGAGGCTGAAACAGGAGGATCACTACAAGTCCAAGCTGCACAGTGAGAGCCTGTAGCAAATAAACAAACAACAAGAACAACAACAACAACAAAGAAAAACAAGCTAGTTTATTAATTTGGAAGGAGCCAGAGACTCTGCCACCGGCTCAGGTGCAGTTCCTGAGGTGAGGCGTGGTCCTTCCCTAAAAAGCCTCTCATCCCCACTGAGACTGGAAGGCATAATCAGGCATGAGCAGCATTATTTTGTGGTGGAAATATTAGCATATTCTAAATACGTTTTATTGTTCATAAAAGCTTTTTTTTGTTTGTTTGACAAGTAAATTGACAAATCTTTCCTCTTTTTAAATTTATTACCTTGGATATTTTATTACAGTAACTAAAAGCTGACAAAGGCAATGAGCTCCTACACTGAGCCTGCTTTTTTCTATTTGTTCAATCATGTGTGTTTTGTGCATATACATCTAGGTACAAGGAAAAAAAAATACTCTATTGCTGTGTACTAGAAGTGGATGCATTTAATATGCATTGTGAAGGTAAAAATAAAAAGTCCCAAGACAACACCCAGCCCCACGCTAGACTGGCTCCATCTTAGCTCTTTGTTTCACCTGTTGCTAAATGTTCTGGGAAAGTTACATGCAACTAGGCAACCTCAAGGTTGCTCTAAAGCCGCAGCAACCCCCAGGTGGCCCTCAATCAATCCTGACAAAGGAACAATTGCTATTGGCTTCTGTAACCTGCTTGCTCAAGTTTCCCTCTTACCCCCTAATGACCACAAGATGCTCCCCCAAGGTTACCCAAGCGTTACAGAAATATGTTATTCTGTCAGAAAAAATCCCCCCGCGCCGAGCCAATCAATGTAAAGGTCAACCCCTATTAACCAATGCAATTAGCTTCTGTAGTGCACTTGCCCCCTCCCAATTTTGTGGTTTTTGCCTTTATAAACCTGCCTGTAACGACTGCTTGGGGCTTCGTAACTGCTTTAGGTTCGGAGCCCCACGCGTGGTTCAATAAACTTTTGAGCTCTCACCCTCATCTCTTGGCATCTCCCTGCCCGCAGATATCTGGGTCAGCTCAGACCCAACAGAATGACTCTCTAATAATTATGATTTCTTATTCCTACGTTAGGGGTACGGAAGCCTTTTTCCTACAACCATATTAATCTTCTACCATACCTGAAGAATGTTACTAAACACTGATTGATTGAGAGGAAAAAATAGCTTTTTTCTCAAGATCAGATAGTATATTATAGATTTAAAAATTTAAACCGTGAGAAAAAGATAATGACTCATTAATTTGTTTTGCATTTCAGTGTATTGATTCCTTGTACATACGGTTCACTATACTGATAACTACAAGTCATTTCCACAGGTGACTTTGAGATTCAGAACAGTGTGGTGAATTGATTGTCCACTTGAGTGGGAAATGCCCAGTTGAACTGAGCCAACATGGTTCCTGGCATGGAAGACTCACTTTAAGGAGGAAAGAGAACAAGGAGGAAGAGTTTCAGTTGTGTTTGAAAGAGGTTGTTGTGGCTGGTTTTCCTCAGAGGAGCTTCAGCTATTCTCCTTGGAGGAAATATGGTCCCTGCTGTTAACAAGGACTACTGTTATTCTGTTTGGAGGACCAAGGGTCTTTGCCTTCACCTCCTTCTTCCCTTAGGGCATGGTCTTGTGGACTTCTGCATGGATTCTTTGGTTTCCAGGACCAGTGTTTCACCTCCTGGTGCAGATGCTTTATCCACCTTCTCAGCACAGACCCTTGGCCTTTGGTGGCTGATCCTTCACCCAAATGGTATAGAGGTCGCAGTGAGCTCCAGGCTGCAACCAGATTCTTCAGGACAGCTCTTTTGCACTCTTCTACATTTGCCTCTGTGGGTGGCCTCTGTAGGCTATTAAGCTAATCTTGTAGCCTTCTTGTTGTAACTCAAAAATCAGATGACAACGAGGCAAGTCCAAAAGGAAAGAAGCGCTTTATTTTAGGTGGGTAACCCGGGTAGCCTCTCCATGCGAGAAGGAGAAGGGCCCCCTGAGGGCTGGGCAGCAGGGCTTTTATGCCCAAAAACTGCAGGCTGGGAGGGGTAAGCAAGCATCATCACAGAAGCTAAAATGGCCGTTAGGGGGGTACAGGGACAATTTTGATTGGGGGAGACAAATATTATATCTATATTAGGGAACTTTGTGGCTCAGGGTATGGTCTCGCGGGATGGGGTGAAGGGGGCTGAGGCAAGCTGTGTCACAGAAGCTAATTGCATTGGTTAATAGGGGTTGACCTTTACATTGATTAGCTCAGTGAGAAGGGAATACTTTTTGACAGAATAACATATTTCTGTAATGCTTGGGTAACCTTGGGGGGAGCATCTTGTGGCCATTAGGGGTTAACAGGGAAACTTGAGCAAGCAGGTTGCAGAAGCCAATAGCAATTGTTCCTTTGTCAAGATTGACTGAGGGCCACCTGGAGATTGCTGAGGCTATAGAGCAACCTTGTGGTTGCCTAGTTGCATGTAACTTTCCCAGAACATTTAGCAACAGGTGAAACAAAGGGCTAAGATGGAGCTAGTCTAGCGTGGCTTGGGACTTTTTATTTTTATCTTTTGCTCGGAACAGAGCGGGGCAGTGACCTAAAGGGGGAGATGGGTCTGGGGCAGGCAACTAAGCAGTATTACAGAAGCAAAAAGCGGAAGTTAAGAGAGTCAAGGGGGTGCGGGGAGCTAGTTGGTGGGAGTTTTCTCGGGTGAGCGGGATTATATAAACCTATGGGGGGTGCTGTTGCCAAGGGAGGGCGAGAAACAGTTTGTCTAAGGTCAGGCCCCAGCGGGAATAACAGGTAATGGCGCCTGGCAGGTTCTATTAAGAATAACAGGATATGGGGGAAGGGCTCGGCACCCAAGTGGGTTACAACACTTCTGTGTTGTACTCAGTCTGACTCAGAGCATGTGGGATCTGTTGAGGTGCCATGGCTCAGCCCTGCACACTCATGGAAACATTAATTAATAAAATGCTCTCTCAAAATCTGTTATAATTTGTGGTGGCATTCCACGGTACACTGTGAGCATGTGCCAGACATGACAAAATACTTTGAGCTTCAAATGATCTATGCTCAGCTTTAGGCAAAGGGTTGGAAAGAAAAACTACACAGTTATAACCTGAGAAGCCTTTTCCTTCCCTGCTCCTAAGCTGGAGTCAGGTTGGCGAGTCCTGGCAGAGCCTGGTGCCTGCTAGTTGCTTTTTTCCAATTGCTTGGAGATGATGCAAGAAAAGAGACACATGAACATCAGATCTGAGTCCCCATCTTTCCCTTTTAAAACTTGTATTTGAATGTATGCTTTTTCTCCTCTTCCCTTCTACTCCATTTTATGGGCTTATCACGATAAAAATGGGAGAGGTTTGGAGAGCCTTCTAGATGCTTTCTTTGATGATTCATGCTCCTCTATTCATATGCACTCATCTGATACCTTAGAATGTGATCATAACTGTATCAGAGACGTGGTGTTTAAAGAAGTAAATAATAATAACTGAGCTCACGAGGGCGGACCCTTGTCCAACCCAACCGCTATCCTTACATGAAGATATGAGGACACACACGAACACATCGAGAGGTGGGCATGTGACAAACACAGGGAGGTGGCTGTCCAAAAGCTGAGGAGAGAGTGTGTGGAGGAAAACACCCTGCTGACACTTTGATCCCACACTTTCTGCCTGCAACAGGGTGAAAACACATGAAAATCCAAAAATTCAAAAGCAGGGGAAGAAAAAGCTACCATTAACAGTAACACCATATTTTTGCAAATGTACGGAGTTTGTTCTCCAAATGTGCATTTTATTTAGGTTTGCTATTATGATTTCAATTTTAAAACTATCAAACCATATGATAAAATGAACACTAATTCAAAAGACTCTAAATGAAGTAGATAAGTACAGAGGACAGTGGAAGGGATACACTCCTCAACACCTCGCCCAATTCTAGGAGGAGAATCGCTCTATGCTTATGAATGTGATGGGGTTACTGGACATTCTGTGCTCAGTAGGACATAAAAAACAACTTTGTCTTTCTCTGGTATGAAATTATGTTTGTTTCTCCTTAATGACTTTTTTTAGAGTATTTAGGTTATAGTTGCTTTTGAGTCATTGCCAGTCCACCTGGTCTTTCTACAGGTGTCTTATTCAAGGACTCCTCTGTCCACTGGTCAGTAGGATCTGTGATGTGAGGGTCAGTGTGGAGGAGGTGGTAGTTCTGTGTTACTGTTGGGATCCCAAGTTTCCTCCCAAAGGGTGATGAAGGCTCGACTGCCGGCTGATGGCCTTAAGGGCCATGATTGAATCATGAGAGCTCTGTTGAGTAGATTAATCCCTTGCTGCATTCATTAGCTGAATCCATTTAGTAGGGTCCTCTTTCTTAGAAAGAGGACTTGTGTATCACTTTTTTCCCTCCCCTTTCTTGGTGCCCCTATGAAGGATTGCTGAGGCAGTGCAAAGGAAGAAGAAAGAGTCAAAGATGTCGTATTTACTTGCTATGTGCGGGGGGGGGGCGGGGAGATGGCTCAGTGGAATAAGCGCTTCCTTGGCAAGTGCAAGGGCCGGAGTTCAATCCCCGGTTCCTCTAAAAAAATAAATAAATAAATAAATAAAAAGTTACTTGCTATGTGCAACGTCTATTCCCTGGAATTGCCTGGCTTTCTGGGATATTCTACCCAGCCATGGATGCTCTGTACTAGCAGAAGACCAAATGTTGTCTTCCTGTGAGTAGTACACGTGGATTCTTCCAAAATGTGGCAGGTGCTTTTGGTTGCTCGTTTCCTTTATCTGGATCTGCTGTGCCCAGTTTTTCCAGTGACCTCCTTTTCACATTCTGCTCCTTCAGTGAACTTAAAGTTTCTTACTAGTGGTTTCCTGACTGACAGTCATTTTAGACAACAAAGAAACTAAAATCAGGTTCATTTTCACCTTGTCGTGGAGCTCTTGACTCTGCCAGTGGCTGTGCTACTGCTATTCCCAGAGCCTCTTCTCTTCCCTGTCATTTCCCATGATCCTTCAGTTTTCCTATGGACAGGCTGATTAAAAGTTGTTTCTCAAGCCAGGCATGGCTTGATCTTTTGGAGTCAAGGCCTCACTATGCAGTTTAGGCTGGTCTTGACCTCACTTTGTGGCTCAGGTTGTCTTGAACTTACAATAACCTTCTTGCCTCGGTCTCCCAAGTGCTGGGATTACAGGTGTGTGCCTGTAATTACATTGTGGCTGGTTGTTTCTCTGTGCTAAAAGGCGGAAATCAGTCTTCCCACAATAATCCCACCAAAAACCAACCAACCAAACAACCAAAATATACCAGAAAACCCCCAAAAGACCAGAAAAAAAGTCCACTTTTCTCAGAAGATACTGAACCAGGCAGTAAGATATGAGTATTTCATTCTAGTGAGCTCCCTCTAACTTACAATGAGCCCTCCTGGAGTCCTCCTCAGACCCTCCATCCTCGCCCCTGTCCAGAGCCTGCGCCACACTGATGCTCCGCCCTCCCCTGCCAGGAGAGGTGGCGGGACGACTGGGGAAGACTGACTCCCACCTTCCATCTCAGAGAGACAACTGGCCACAGTGTCTGATTTTTCTAGTTTAGAATAGGAAGTTGTAATTTCTCTTATTTTCTTATATTTGAGCTTTAGTCCAGAAAGAAAATATTATTTAACTTTTTAAAAATTTTTTATGTATTTAGGACAGGGTCTATAGGATCTCACTGCATAGATCAGATTCATAATGATCCTCCTGTTTTCCCTCTCTAGTGCTGGGATTACAGGTGGGCACCACCACGCCCAGTCTCAATCACCATCTTAGTGCACTCCTGGGGCAGGGCTGGCATGGCATGTCAGGGATCAAACTCTGGCAGCTGTGCTCTGCTGAAGCAGGCACTTTAGTCTGCTGAGCTTTGTGGCCCTTATTTAACTTACTTTTATGTCTTCTGTCATTATCTCCTGTTTATATCTTTGAACAGTGGATGATTTATACTCAGGTTTCTTGACTTGAATTCTGAAGAACAGAAGGACATAACAAGATGAGTCTTTTGAGCTGTTCCTTGAGATTACAGCAGGGACCAGAAGTACTCAGGTGGCTCACAGTGGAAGCCGTGTGACAGTGGAGATCATGTGACAGTGGGGATGGTGGCCTTTGCTGTAAGTGCCCTCAGATAAAGACCTTGTCCTATTCCCTTTTTCAGTTCAGAACTCTTCAGTATGAATTTGGATTCATATAAGAAGAAATTTCATGATGACTAAAACAGTTTGAGGTGATGGGAAGTACTGATAATTATTAAGGTTGGTTTCAAAAGCAGAGTTGATAGTTAGACACATAGGTTATAGAAGAAACTTCAACTATATTGACTGATTCAGTATTTCAATTTTGAAGGTTGTGAGAAATTAAGTTGGATTGTTTTTCCTCAAAAGTTCAATCCCTGTTTCCACCAAAATAAAAGTTTCTATCTTTAAGTTCCATTTGTTTCTGTTTCAAAGAGGAGGGGAAGCAGAAAAGATAGGCAAAAAAGGAGGAAAAACATTCAAATATATATACAGGATGGCTGAGGTGATTGTACTAAGAATTTCCATCAGTTATTTTAAAATAGCAGTTAATGTGTAAAATTTTCACCTTGACTAACTATGTATGCTGCTATCTGTGATCTAAACAACTACATTGAGGACAGCAATGTGTAATATAAAAACCATGCTTGAATGCCTCTCATCTTGGTCTTCTAAATGTAGTTTAATATTTTCTGATAAAATGACTTTTTTTTTTTTTTGGTCTTGTTGAGACAGTGTCTCACTGTGCAGTTCAGGCTGGCTTCTAAATGTGTTCCATTTCTAACGTCATATCAGTTATTACTATGCTCTTCAAAATAAATACTTAAATAAAGGTAATAAAAAAGAGAAAGAAGAACAAAAATTTAAGCTTTCTTGAAAGCAAGTGGTAATATTCTATCATATGTCCAATCTTACATAACTGTATTTGTTAATCTGAGCAACAGATTTGATGATAAAAAATAGAAAATATGTCAACCATATATATTGTTGTACATATGTTTCTGTTTCTGTCTTTGTTCTGATTTTTATTCTTGCTTTGTTTTTATTCAAAATAAAATAAAATTGAAGTAAAAATAAGCTTCTATCTTGATACATTAAGTCTAGAGATGAAGATGTTTATTACTGTGAGTGTTTGGGTCATGTTTGTTTAAAGGCAATAAATAATACACTATCATTTTAAGGCATCAGAGTTTTAATTCATTTCATTTTTAAAATACTGTTTTTGAGACAGTCCTGTTATGTAGCCCAGGCTGGCCTTGCATCCATGTGGTTCTCCTACCTCAGCCCCCAAGCCCTGGGATTACAGGTGGGAGCCACCATGCCTGGACTCAATTCCTCTTTTCAGCCATTGGAAAAAAATGTTCACTCATCCCAGTATCCACTAAAATTATCATCTCCATTGATGCATGAAATAACTTGATGGAGCAAGCATGTGACAATGCTGACATAAAATCCCTTTCTGTATTTTTCCCTTTTATTTTTGTTTTCTGTAATTTTTCAAATTAAGATTTAAAAAATTGAGATAGTGATAGGACCACATAGAATGCAAGAAATGAGGCAGAAAGATTCTATGTGCCCTGTGGAAGGTTTTGCCTCTGGTAACACCTGGCAGAGCCAAAGCTCAGTGTCACAGCCACGATGGCAGCAACCACAGGAGTTCCATCACCGCAAGCATCCCTCCTGCCCCCTTTCATTGCCCGAATGGCCTCCTGCACACCTGGTAGGTGCCCATTGGCTCTGCAGCTCTGATTTGCCATGTCAAGTATCAACATAATATGTACTACACATAATCCTGTGAAACTGATCTTTATTCATCACAATTCTTCAAAGATTAATCCAGATTGCTGCATGCACTCGCTCCTGTTTCTTCTGCTGCAGAGCAGTGTTTCTCAGTGTGGATGTGGGGCTTAACTTATCGCGCACTACTGAAGGATGTTTGGGTTGCTTCTGAGTTTTTTTCTAGTTTAAATAAAGCTGCCACAAGCACTCATGTGCAGGCTTTCTGTGGCTACAAGTTTGATTTTTCTGAGATAAATACTTAAGAATGTGATGGTTGCATTCATTGAATGTTTTAAGTATTTACCAATCTGTTGTCCATAATAGTTATAGCAGTTTACATTTCTATCACAAGATTATGAGTGATCCAGTTTCTCTGCATCCTTACTAGCATTTGGGGGTGTCATATTTTAATTTCAGAGTTCCTGTAGACAATGTATATGTCAGTGATTTATTGATTTGCATTTCAATAATGTCTAATATTGAGCGTATGTATCTATAGCCACTGATTCTGTTTTGTACTGTGGAATTTGAGAGTCTGTTATCACCCGGATTTTTTTTTTTTTTGCACAGGGTCTACAGGATCTACAGGGTCTCACTATGTAGACTGAACTTGCAGTGCCTCACAAGTGCTTCGAATACAGGTGTGCACCACCGTGCCCAGTCTCAATCATGTCCCAGCATGCCCCAGGGGCAGGGCCTGCAAGGCAGGGTGGGGATCCAAGCCCTGGCCCCTGCATCTGCCTAAGCAGGCGCTTCAGTCCACTGAGCCATTTGGCCAGCCCTTCACCCAAACTTTTGAAGATAGCTATTTGGAACTATTTTCTCCTATTGACTTCTGTTCTCATCGTTTTCAAATGTATTACACAAATCAAAAACTCACAACTTTAAATTTTATTTTATTTTTAAATTTAAAAAGAATTTATGTATTTGGTACAGGGCTTCACTACACAGCTCAGACTTGTAGTGATCCTCCTGTTTCAGCCTCCTCAGCACTGGGATGACCGGCATGTGCCACCATGCCTGGTCTCAGCTGTCAGCATGGTATACCTGGGGCCTGGCTGACACACGGCATGTGGTGCTGGGGATCAACCCCAGACCCTACACCTGCCACGCAGGTGCTTAGACTGCTGAGCTATCTCCCCAGCCCCATTTTTTATTTTTAAATTTTATTTTTTACTTATTTTATTTTAAAGAGAAAAAAATAAGAACAAAAATAAAAGCAAAGCACCATAAGATAATAAAAGTGGTACAGAATTTCAAAATGAGAACAGGAAATTAACAATGGCTGTTATATCCCTTTTTTTTTTTTTTTTGTCTTTTTGAGACAGGGTCTCACTATGCAGTTCAGGCTGGCCTTAAATTCACTTTGTAGCTCAGGCTGGTCTCGAACTCACAACAATCCTCCTGCCTCAGCCTCCTGAGTGCTGGGATTATAAGCATGTGCCACCACGCCCAGCAAATTGTTTTGATTTTTTTTTTTTTTTTTTTTTGTGGAACCAGGTATTGAACTCAGGCCCTTATGCTTGCCAGGGAAGCACTTATTCCACTCAGCCATCTCCTCAGCCTTATATCCCATATTTTTATCATCAAATTTGTTGCCAAGATTATCAGCTATAAGCATAGAAGACTGATGAAACCATTAAACATTAATTCTTCCTTTCCATAAACATTGGAACTTTTTCCTTGTCCTTTTTGTTTTGTTAAATTTATTTTAAAGAGAGTATGAAAATAATAGATAAGATGTTAGAAATGATACACATTAAAAAAATCAAAAGCAAGATGAAAAGTATTCAGTGGTGGTATTTATATTGCACATCGCTGTTTTCAACGTAGTTGCTCAGATTACAGATGTTAGCATATAAATTTGATCAAAATAAAAATTTAAGCATTAACTGCTACCTTCAAAAAACTGATAAAAATTAGTAGTACAATTGTCTGAGCTATCCTGTGTATATACTCATATGATTTTTCCCCTTTTTTATTTTCCTATTAAAGCTTTAAATTTTAATGAAGTCTAATTTATTAATTCTTCATTTTATGTATCGTTTTTAGTGTAAGATACAATAAACCCTTGTCATGTTTTTATCTGGGGCACTACTATGTTCTTTCAAAATGCATCAATCAACGTAATGGAGAATGCATCATTTCACACTTTCATTTCTTCCTGTGATGATTTATTTTGAGCTAAAGTTTTATAAAATGTGAGGCTCAGGTTGAAAACTTCCTCCTTTTCTTCCATCCCTCCTCCTCTTTGTCCTTTTTCCTCTTTTTTTTTTTTTTTTTTTTTTTTTTTTTTTTTTTTTTTTTTTTTTTTTTTTTTTTTTTTTTTTTTTTTTTTTTTTTTTTTTTTGCCTATGAGGTCTAATTGCCCTCTCTTGTTTGTTAAGAAGGCTATGTTTTTTCTTATTTTCACATTGTCTGCAGTCCCCTGGACGAGTTTGTGTGGTCCTGCTTCTGCATTCTGTCGCATCGATTCACCCTCTACTGACGTGAGACGCCCTGACTGGAGTGGCTGTGCAGGGTCTTGAAACTGAGTTGGGCTGATTTCCCCTACTTTATTATTTTAAAGACTGTTTTAGTTATATCAGCTCTTTTTCACTTTCATCTAAATTTCATATCAACAAAAATTTTTATTGCAATTTTGGCAGGGATTACATAAAACCTGAATATTAACTTGGGGAGAAATGACATTTTTACTCTGTTGGCCCTTTCAATTTATATAGTGTTGTCTTTGTTTTTCTGACATTTTGTTTCTCTCATTGCTATTATATAGTTTTTAGCACACAAGTTCTGTACATATTTTGTTAAAGTTATACATACATGTTTTCCTATTCTGAAGCAATTATAACTGGTATTGCATTGAAATTTTGTGTCTATATGTTTAATATATAAACAATAGATATTTATTTTGTATTATGAGACTATAAAATCACTTACTACAAGAACTTTTTCTAGGTCTTTCAGGATATTGTGCTTAGATTATCATACCTGTTGCAAACAAGGAGAGTATTATTTCTTTATTGTCTGTCTACCATTTGTTTCCTTTTCTTGTCTTTCTATGCCTTTAGGACTTCCAGCACCATGTAGAAGAAGATGCTGGGCATGAATATTTTGTCTTCTTACACCTCCCCCATACCAGGGCTCAAACTCAAGATCTTGAGCTTACTAAGCAAGCACTTATTCCACTGAGCAATCTCTCCAGTCCTTGCCTTGCTCTTGATCTGAGGGTGAAAGCATTCTGCCTCTCATGATCTCATGATTAAGTGTGATCTTAGTTGTCAGATTTCATTGACACATTTGATCAAATTGACAAAGCTTTCTTCTATTCTTATTTTTCAGAGAATTTTTAAGACAGTTGTGAATAGGTGTTGAATTTTGTGATATTTATTTCATCAATTGATAAGATCATATCATATTTTTTAACCTTTTAATATAATCACATTGATTTGTTGAATATTAAACCATCTCTATAATAAACCTCATTTGGTCAGAGTGTGCAATTAATTTATACATGGTTAAATGCTATTTATTAGATGCAGGGACCAGGGCTCGGTCCCAGTGTTCTGTGCCAGCCCTGTCTCTGGGGCCTGATGAGACAGCAACTGAGCCTGGACGTGGAGGTGTGCACTTGTAATCCCAGCACTTGGGAGGCTGAAAACAAGAGAACCACTAGGAGTCCGATCTGTGTAGTGAGACCCTGTAGACTCTGTACTAAATACATTAAAAATAATAAAAAGAAACTCTATTAATAATCATTAATTATTTTGTGTTTATATTAATAAGAGACCTTGGTCTATCATTTTCTTGCTGTACTATTTTTGTATTTTTTTGATAAGGACAATACCATCTTTAAAAATTTAATTAAAGTGACATCCCTTCTCCTGTATGAGATGGTTTCCTGTATAAAGACTTCTTGTTCTTGGTATGGCAATCAATTTGTTGTTAGAAGCTGAAAATCACTATGGATCTTATGTAAATTTTCTATTTCAGTATTTATTTATGTATTCATTTGACAGGGCTCTGGCAAAAGGAAGGAGAAGGACCTCCTGGGAGCTGGGAGCTGCCAAGTGGGAGGCGCTTGGCCCCCCACAACACTCTGGGGGGGTCCTGCTACTGTCGCACCTGGGAGAGCCCTGATGGCAGGCACTGCTCTTGGTGGGGAAGTAGGGCTTTGCTGCTTCCGGATAGCGGGCCTCCCCTCTCCTGTCTGGAAACTCTGGAGGATTTTCATCACCAGCAGACTGGGGTGTGGAGATAACCTTTGATTCGTTGCTTGACCCATGCAGGTTTCCAGGTTGCCTGTGTGTTTGGCTTCAAATCTAGGATATGTGGGGTGAGTTGCAAATCCAGGAGGTGGGGCTGTGGCTCCGAGCTACAGGGCTTGCTTAGCATGCGGCAGGTTCCATGTCTGATCCCCAGGCCTGGCCCCACCCCTCAAAAAATAATCAATGGAAAAAGAAAACTCAAGAAATTCACCTCCATGTTACTCTGCAAGTTTTAATATTTCCAGCTGGTTTGTTTCTACATTTTTACATTTTCTCATGTTTGTTCTACGTGTAACATCCAAGATTTTTAGCTCTTCTTACTGAGGTAGTAAGCATATTAAATATACATTTACTCCTTTTCCCTAAAGTTGGAATTTCCTTTGGCCCAAGCAGCTTTGAGCTCCTGTCCTGGCCATAACAGGTTGGCGCTCACGCCTCATCAGTCCCATGTTACTGTCGCTCAGACTCATGGCTTCCTGGCATTGTGGTCAGTGGGGGTTCTGCTCAGAGCCCTGTTTACAGCAAAGGACTTACTTCCTAGTCACTTGTAACGATGCCAGTGGATCTCTCTCAGCCTTCCAGCTCTTCAGAAGGGAGGAGCTGCAGGTGCCTGTTTTGCTCAAGGTCGTCCCTTGCCCAGTGGCCCGTATCCACCCGTACCTGTCGTCATGGTGCTGTGAAGCCCCGTGCCCTCCCTTGCTCCAGTTGATGACGGATGAGTCCAGCTTCAGAATTACCTGCATCTGGCCTCCCACACCGAGGCCAAGTAAGGGCCTTGTCTCTCCTCTTCTGAGTCCTTACTTCTTGCCTTCTCTTTGCAGCAAGAGTCTTAAAACACCCCCTGAAGGGTTCCTTCCTCTGTCTGTCTCTCTCCAGAGCCCTCACCTCAAGGGCTGTGCAAACTGTGAGCCATGCCACCCCCTTCGAAACCAACTGTTGGACCTGTTAGACATCGTGTTCTCAGATTCATGGCTTCCTCTCCACCACACCTTTTACTTCCAACTCCAGCATCTTGGGCTAATCTGGCTTCAGTGGGAGAACTGTGCAGCAGTCTTTTCTCCCTTTGAATTATTTCATGCAATCAAAGAGTCTCATGGGTGCACCACCCTTGCTTTGTTCTTGTCACGGAGGCTCCTTAGTCCATTGTGACTATTGTAACAATGGGTGGGAAGGCATAATTTTAATTTTACCCTCTCTCCAAGCCTACGTTTCTATGAGCTTTTGAAGCTTCAATTTTTTTTTTTTCTCAGTTTTGACTTCTAATTTGGATAAAGAAGCTCTTTCAACACTGTGGGAGTCCAAATTTCTAAAATCTCTGTATTCATTTCTACTTGAAACCTGGCATTTTCTCTGAGCTTCTCTCATTCTTGTAATCTTTTTATCATTTATGGTCCAAAGAATTTAATATGCACAATGAAAATTCTGCCTTCCCATATCCTCTAGTGTCACATGTCATTAGGTGCCTAATCTGTCTTTAAAGCTACCTTGTTTTTGCCAAATAGTTTCTGCTGCTTGACATACTCTCTGGCTTTCTGAGGGCTAAGCCAGAGCAGCACTCAGATTTTGCTGCTGAGGATAGTGTATTGTGAGAATAAAGCTGCTCATACTTTGGCACACACAGCCCTCAAATCTTGGTGACATAAGACAGCAAAAACTTATTTCTTACACAAATTTGTTCTGTTTTTTTGATGTGTCTCAGATAATGCATGTTTCACAGCGTTTTGACATTGTGGCATTTCTGCTCCACAGAGAACATTTTTCTGTAATCAGATTTCTCTGTAATTAGATCTTTCTCTAATTATAGTGACTGATTAGAGAGCCCAGCATGTTATGTACCTGACCCTCAGTAATAAAATATATACTGGATATACATAACTTTATTTTTTAGTGGATCACTGGTCAGAACATTCTTTTTATTAGTGTATGCTTGCAATGAAAAATAGTTATGTTCATTTTATGGAACTGGTATGTGGACATTATATCTTATGTCATTTTTGATCCTTTTCTCTTCTTCACTTGCTCGGAACTTTCATTTGCCCACATAAGTGGGAGGTGAGTAGAAATAGTATTTTCCTTTGTGTCGAAAAAAAAGAGAGAGAATACCAACATATAGTAAACACCAGCAGAAGACCTATAGTCAAGGGCCAGGGATTCAGCTCATAGGTGTAAGTACCAGCTTAGTAAGCCCAAGGACTGGAGTTCAATCCCGAGTACAACACCCAGACACACACACAGACACACAGACACACAGACACACACACACCACCACCACCACCACCACCACCACCACCAAAAAACCTGACCAAACTATAGTCATGTCAACCATTGTTATCACAGGAAGAATATTCTGCTTAACTCCATACAGAACCAAAAGCTAAATTAAAATGTTCATTTGCAGAAATCGAAAGAGTTCCTTGATTCAAAAATAGTTCTATATAGTAAAAAGGTCAACTCAAAACATCTTTGAATCATAGGCCATGCCAAACTGTGCAAGGCTGATTATATTGTCACTTGAAAGTGTTACAGTGTCTAGGAAATGTAAGTTACATTAGAGTTCTAATCTCTAAATCTTCATGTATTCTGAGAAGGCTGTCCTGGTACAAATCTGTTATTATGATTATATTCAGAACAGGAATGCTTAGAAGAAAGAATACAGTTTGGTAATCTTTCTAAACTGCACACTTGGAAGTAAGAGTTGATGGTGTGATAATTCAAAACTCATGTTTAAAACTATAGTACAAGACAGTTTTTTGAGTATTTTAGGGTATATGGTTCTGTCAATTTCCTGGTACTGTTACCAATACCAGAGATAATCAACTTAACCAGAACCAGTTTATTTCAGCTCATAGTTTTGGAGATTCCAGTCTCGGTTAGTTGAACTCGCTGCTTTTGGCCCTGTGCAAGGCAGCGCATTGTGATGGAAGCACTGGGGAGATGCTAACCTCGTGGCTGAGAGGAAGAGGGCAGAAGAGGCAGGTCCTTGCAGCATCTGTTGGGAGCCTGCGATCAGCGACCGACTTCCCTTGCCTGGGCTCTGGCGCCTAAAGCGTCCACCAGCTTCCAAGGGCCTGTGGGACTTCGAAGCTCATTTGAGATCCATGTTATAGCAATGCTTATATTTTATTTAAGTTGCTATAAAATATTTCCTAGGATTATTACCAGCAGAAGGGATATAAAGGTTATTTAGTGGATATAAAGGTTATGTAGTCTGTGATATGACTTATCACATGTTTATGTTTCCCAATAATGGGGAAACGTAAACAATAATGGGTCTGGTGTTGTCAAGAACCTGCCCTAGAAATAGAACCAGCCACTCCCGAGGTTTATATGGGTAATCTGTGAACTCATAAGGAGGTAATGACTCTAATGACCAATGAAAGAGTGTCATGTAATTTTGGCTACTTGAGCAGTAAAGGAGACGCATTGCCACTTCTGTCTGTATATTCCTCCACTTCATTAATTTCTTATTTATATCCCACCTATCTTCAAAATGATTTGAGGGATGCTAGAATGGAAAGCTTAAATATGACAGATTTCCACTTTTAGCCATTGAGTGCAAATCTGACTTGTTATTTGCCATATTTATATATATATATATATATATTATATATATATAATTGGACTTGTTTTCAGGTTTTGGACACAGCTGGCACCAGACAGGTCCCTGAGGGAGGGGAAACATGATGCAGCCTCTTATCCAGCTGTCTTCTAGGGACAGTGTCCCAAGGCTGACAGGCCAGTGGCTGCCACAGGGGCTGCAGTGTGACCACAAGAGAGGGAGATGGAGCTTGTGTCACCCTCATCAGGTTTAATCTGAAAACCACCCGCAAAACTCATCTTCTTCACAGGACTCTAAATCCATGAGGCCTCTAATCAGTAAGATTGCTTCAAAGGTTTGGGTCTCGAGCCTTCCTTTCCCACTGAGTAAGCAGGCAGATGTAGCGCATGTGAGCTCTCATTACAGGTATTAGTCACATCCCTGAACTCATCAGCCTGGCACTTAGGTGCTCATCCAATTTGCAAATGAAAGGTCAACTTTTCCCGGACTAGCTCTTATAATTATAAGTTTTAGAGTCACACATTTAGAAGGTGCTGTTACAATGTGCTAAAATATTTAACTTGTGATAAGAGTGAGGGGTGAATGTTCTTTGCATTCTTTATCTTTCTTTCTTTGGTTTGAGGGCTTAAGGATCAGACCCAAAGTTCAGACATGCTAAGCATGTCTTCTACCACCGAGCACCTTCTTAGGTTTTTTATTCCTTTAAGTTTTTAATTTTATTCTTTTGGTGGTGCTAGAGATTGAATTTATGTTGTGACAAACTAGATTCCAAGCCTTTGTTAATTTATTTTGAGACAGGATATCACTAAATTGCTCAGACTTGCCTCAAACTTAAGATCCTCCTGCCTCAGCCACCTGTGCAGCTGAGATTACAGGTATCCCTTGCCCAGCTCCATTTTTTTTTTTTTTTTCTGGTGGAACTTGGGATTGAACTCAGGCCCTTGTGCTTGCCAGGGAAGTGCTTATTCCACTGAGCCATCTCCCTGGCCCAGATTTTTTAATTAATTAATTTATTTATTTTTCCAGCTCAAGTTTTTAAGTGACATTTTAAAAAAAAATCACTATTTTCTTGTAATATGTTGATATTTTTCACCACTTATTTTTCTCTTCTATCTTTATTTATAAAGTTTTCTTATTTTTAAGGTGCTCTTATTCTTTCATGCTAATTTATTTTTCTCTTGCAGTTGTATTAATTTATTTCTGATGATAAAACCTAAAAATGTCTAACTATAATCCCTACCTTTGACATCTACACTCAGGAAAAAAATGTTTACTTTACTTGATATATTCATTCAAAAATCAAAACTTGGACAAGTGCTAACAGTGCTTCCCCCTGAGTATTAAGAAGGAGGGACAAAAACGCAGAAGTCAGCATCTTCAGAGAGCTTATGGCCTGGTGTTTCACATCTTGTCTGCCATTTAAGACAGGAGAAGGACCAGGCCATTTGGGTTAGAAGCACACCCAGTCAGTTGGCCCAGAAAAAAATTATATTTTCTTAGGTAACAAGAATAAATATAATCTAATGAGTAATTTTGGCTAAGATCAAGCAGGAGAATTTTGGCTTGCCTGTCATGAAAGAAGCTCATTAAGCCAGCACAGGGGCACACGCCCATAATCCTTTACTTGATACATTCATTCAAAAATCAAAACTTGAACAAGTGCTAACAGTGCTTCCCCCTGAGCCTCGGTGAGGCTAGGGCTGCAGGACCACGGTAACCTAATGACTCAGTGAGAAGTTGTCTCAGAATGCAAAAGAAGGCTGAGGGCCAGTGGAACAAACACTTCCCTGGCAAGTTCAAGGGCCTGAGTTCAATCCCTGGTTCTGCAAAAAACAAAACAAAACAAAAAACCACAAGTAACAACAACAAAAAAGGCTGAGGATGTAGCTCAGTGTAATGGTCCTGGTTTAACCCTTTGTATCACTATAAAACAAAACCCAGAAAAACCAAACGAACCAACAAACTCCAAAAGCCTGGATTTAAATTATTTGCTAAGAGTGTTAAACACAAAATGGGTGGTAAATAAAAGCGAGATGCAACTACCACTCACAAATCAGACCTTCTGATGATGTTTCAGGCAAAGGCTTAGAATTTTTCCTATTGTAATTAGAGTATGTGGAATCAAGCAGTTTCTGAAAAATTTAATGCAAATCTCATCTTCCAATAAATTAGTAGTTCCCTTCATACGATCCAGCTTAGTTCTTTCTTAAATTTTTGATTCACTGTTTATCTTCTAAACATTAAACAATATGTTGAAAAACATTAAAGAATATTAGATGTTGAAGTTGTAAGGACTATTTTCTCCAAATTGTGACCCAGGTAAAAAGCTAAATTATTAGCACTGGGACATTGTGAAGTAGAAGGGAGATTGGAGGGTGAAGATGTGTAAGAGCAGAGTGTCACAATCTAGAAGCTTGTCCAGCCTGTTTTCCAAGCTTTGTGATATTAGACTTCTTCTTTTCCTTCTTTCTTTTGAAAAATTAAGTAGTTAACTAATTAATTTTGATGCTAAGGGTAAACCCAGGCCATCAAACAAGGGCAGCGTCTATCTCTGAGCTACAATCCTGGCTCGAAGTGCGACCTTGAAAGTCAGGGATCGAGTTATTTCTTCTTTGTCCTAATAAAAACAGAAAGATTGCCTGAGAATCTTCCATTTCATTGCTAATGAGTGTGGTCTGACGTTTTTGTTTTTTACATTTTCCCCAGTACTGGGGCCTCATTCACAGTAGGCAAATTCCATACCTCTAGTCTTGGCTTTTATTTACTTATTTTTATTCTTTTCTGTACCAGGGATGGACCCCAGGGCATTTGCACTCAGCTGCATCCCAATTCATTTTTATTTTTTGTTTTGAGGCAGGGTCTTGTTAAAATGCTGAGTATCTCAGCCTGGGCTTGACCTTGCATCTTCCTGCCTCAGCTTCCCAGAGTATGAGCTTTTACATTTTTTTAAGCTCTGCATTTTTAAAGGTTTAAAACAACAAAAATTAGTTCATGATTTTATTCACAGGAGGACTCTATGACACTGACATTTCAGTCTGTGTGTTTGCGCTTTCAGGAGTATGGGCTGATCTTTCACTGTGTATGAATATTTCTGATATTTAATACACTATTAGTGGTAGTGGTGCTGCCTAGACACTTGACATTCATTTGAGAATTGCATAAATTACAGTGATTTTATGCTGCCAATAGTAATTTTGAGATTAAATAGTTGTAATGGAGGTCATGAGGAAATGTAGCATTATTTTGATATTTCAGGTTTAAATATTGATTGTGTTCACAGATAGAACTTACTTGAGCACAGATTCTTGGATCCTAAGTTTTGTACTAGTCTTTAGACTGCAATACATTTTCTTTTTGGATTTAGCATTTATAAGAAGTATGTGATCACCTTGATTATGCTTACCAACTTGGATGCAAAATTTTTAAATGACAGTAAGAATCAGAAAGACAGAGAAAATCAGATTATGGTTCCTATCATATATTTTGCTTTGCATATGGTGAGAACTTTTGATCTATAAAGTCAGACATTTTGACCTTGACAATAGTTTCTGCTCTGTATCTTGAACTGCACTATAGGTAGGATCAGGTGAGGACCCAGGCATTTTAGGAGGACTACTTGAAGAGGATAAATCCAACATATAGAAGACATTGTCCACGTTTACTAACAATGAAAGAGGTGTAGAAACCTACGGGGATCAAGTATTTCCTCTACTAAACCATTGGCAGTTATTGTTGTACTCTCAGCTTCCAAACTTCAAAAACATGACCTGAGATCCTACCAAATGCTTTTAATTGAGTAGGATACTTGCTTTCAAGGACTTCGTTTGGTTAGAAGATGAGACCTACAAACACGCTATGCTGTATGCAGTGGTACCACTGTGGGCATCAGAGACAGAGGCAGGAGGAGGGTGAGGAGCACTTGCTGTGGAACAGAAGCCTCTTCGGCTACGCACGGTTGGGTGTTGTACTACCCAATTCATTTATTCATTTGTGCAACAGAAATGTAGTGGAAGACTTACACCAGAAGAAATAACGGACATCTTTCCCCTTACACATTTTTGTTTCCTTTCTTCTAAATTGTACCGTAAATACTGCCTTAGTTATTTTATGTTATTTGAGCAATTTTCTCTTTTGATCTGGGGAAAAGCAAAGCATAGACATACTAATTTAGGTAGATGAAACAAAATAACTTTTACTGTTATAACCTGAAATTTGCAGGAGAGCGCTCTTATTTGTAGATTAAAATTAATTCAGAGCAAAAGCAAGCTAGAAAAAAAAAAAACAGGGTGAAAAAAAAAAACAGGGTGGAAGACCTTAGAAATTATTATTCTATTAATTTTCTCAGTTATATTTTGAGAATACATTCTCAAGTATTTTAACCTTGACAATAGTTTCTGTACTGTAATATTTTTGTCCTCAAAATATTATACTTTATGAGCTTATAAAATTTTGAGTGAGTAGAAGCAGCGGAGAGCTGCAGCGCCTCTCTCCCCCTCGTGGCTCAGCCCTCCCCCAGCCCCGCTAAGCCAGCCCATTGCCCCTTCTTCTTGCTCCTGCTTACTTTTGCAGGCATCACCTGTATCTTCCCTCTGCTAAGACTTGTCAGATCATCCGGGGTCAGGCTGCTCCTGGGTTACCCCTGGGACCAAATGCTCTCCCTAAATTATATTTTGGCAACTCCTCTGATTGAGGACTTCCTAAAGTATAATCTGAGCCACTGTGAAGCTTAAAGAGCTCTGTTTCTCAGTTTTAAAGGGCAAAGAACAGACTAATTAAAAGAGAGAAATTCTATTTCCTTAGAATTGAATCTCATTATAAATGCATGTACCAGAGTTTATATTTTAACTTCACTTTATTTGATTTTATTTATTTTTTATTTTATGTATTTCGTACAAGGTCTATGGGGTCTCACTAAACACATTGGACTTGTAGCGATCCTCCTGTTTTCAGCCTCCCAAGCATTGGGATTACAGGCACACACCACCATGCCCAGTCTCAATCCCCATCTCAGTGCACTGTGGGGATGGTGCCAAGACAGCAGGCTGGGGATCAAACCCAGTCCCTGTGTCTGACTAAGCAGGCACTTTAATCTGCTGAGTTATCTCGCTGCCCTAAACTTCACTTTAATTTGAAGTAAACTTCAATTATTTAGAAATCATGCTAGGAAGATCATAAAATGTAAGTGAAAAGTATTATATCATACTATACTAACATTCATAGCTACAACTTACCTTATCAGCATGCCTGGCACCAATAAGTACTTATCCAATGAATAACCTGTACAGAAGTACTTTTTTTATTTTTGGGGAAAGGTCTACAGGGTGTTCAGGGTCTCACTACTAGATCAGACTCCTAGTGATCTGCCTGTTTGCAGCCCCCAAGAGCTGGTATTACAGGTGCACACTGCCACCCCCAGTCTCAATGCGTCCCAGGGGCAGGTGTGGCTAGCACGGCATGCTGGGGATCAAACCACGTTACTGTGCCTGCCTAAGCAGGTGCTTTAATTCGCTGAGCTATTTGGCTGGCCCCAGAAGTACATATTGTAACTTAAATTAAGTGAATGTATTGACAAAAGAAAAATCTACCAAAATTAAATTTTGTAAGAAAATTGAAAGTGAGCATGATTTTAAAAGTAGATTGTTTTCTACTTGGGAATCATCACTAATCCTTGGCCTGAGAAGTAAAATGAAAACAGATGATTAGGGAAAGCACTGGTTGTAGAATAGCCGTGTAGTCTTCTAGACAATCGTTCCTTTAACTCATCATGAACTGATTCAGAGCAATCTGGTGTAAGAGAGTTAGTACATCATACATCGTTACCATTTTAAAGTGGTATCTAGAGGGTAGGATGGTAGCTTGGAGGCCTAAGCGGCTGGCTGGCAAGCACAAGAACCCAGGTTTGATCCCTGGTACCACGTGCCATGCTGGCCATGGAACCCCGGGCATACCGTGCTGGCCCCTTTGCAATTCTAGCGCTGGAGAGGCTGAGGCAGGAGAATCACTGAGTTTGAGCTGCATAGTGAGATCCTGTACCAAATAAATAAATAAATAAATAAATAAATAAATAAATAATAATAAAAATAAAGTGATATCCAGAGCTAACATCTAAAGCAACTTGTAGCAAGTAAGTAGAAGTGCTTGCAATCTTCAGAAAGTATTAGGAAAATTGAGTGGTTTTATTGACTCTAACTCAATACTCTATTACATGATCGATTTTTTTTTTTTTAATTTTAAACTTCCTTGCGTCATTTATGGCACCTTGAGTGTCATACAGTGTTTTGCGGTCTGCTGAGGTGAGAATCAAGAGAAGTTGTGCTTGGAAGGACTCAGCAGAGCCAGGGCTGCGCCAGACAGCTGGCCCTGAGCCCACGCGGCATGGAGCTGAACAGTGCAGCACACACTCCTGGAAAGGACACACATGCGCTGAGCGCATGGGACGCAGTGGGCGCTGTCGGATGTGGTTTCCCAAGCTCTGTACATTAAATTCTAGATCCTACCTAATGCAGAGAAAGGGGGCCATGCTGGTGTCATCAGGCAGCAATTTACAATTTCTTCACCATCACTTTAGCACTGTCCGGTCTTGACACAAGTTGTGTTGGCTTTTCGCCCCTGTGAAGAAATACATGAAGCTAACAACCTACAGTCGCGAAGCTTTATTTTGGCTCCTGTTTTGGAGGTTTTCCTCCGTGGTCTGCTGACTTCACCACAGTAAGCCTGTGCTAAGCAAGAGCTGCGGGGAAGTAAACCTGCTCACCTCATGGCAGTTGGGAAGAACGGGGTGAGGGAGCATGCCTGTGGGGCTGCCTTTGCAGTGGGACCATGCCCTGCAAGACCATGCTGTCCTCATTCTGGGCAGGTCGACCACCAGCTTGTGTCCCACATGCGCTCACCTCTGGGAAACCCTTCCGGACACACTCTGGTGCACCTCGCAGGGTGCTTTCCTAATTTCATAGGTGCCTCTCAGTCTTGAGAACCAGGATAACTGGAGCACCAGTCAATCTTTAGGGGAAAAAATCATATGAGTTACCTTGACACAGCCCCCCCAACAACTACAGTTGGGGGAAAGATGCTGGCGCTTTCCGTTCACATGATGTTTTTTGCTCACACCATCAATGGGCACTTTGGGTTTTCAAAGCACTGTGGCACATCTGGGGCAGTGCTTTCTTAGGTCTCCCTGTGGTGGCACCTAAAGCTGTAAGTGGCTGAACCCAGGGCCTTGTGCGTATTGAACAATGCTCTACCACCGGCTGCACCCCAGATCTACAGCACGATCTTTTATTTTCATAATGTGTGCTGTGTTTTGAAGAATGAGGTCAACTGAGAAGAGTCTGTTGGGAGCGTGGCGGCAGAGCTCTCAAATCCCAGTGAAGAAGGGGAAATGTGGCTTGGCCAGATGCCGCTGAGACAAGGTTAGCTGATTATTTTGAGTGTAAATTAACACAGGGACATGGCAGTCATTATGCCTTCCTTTCCTTGGCATGACATTCTTTCCTCCACAGTTATCTACACAATCTCCCTGTTGCTCATATCCACCCATAAAGAAAGCAGAGAAATGATAATAAGCTTCAGTCTTTTCTATGTGACCTTTAAGTTACAGAAACTTGGGCCGCGCACAAATTGCTGACAAGCCACACTGACAAAGTGACAAAATGAAGCTGTAAAAATGGCCAGGTTTAAGGGCAGCCTGTGAGGGAAGCTGCTGGCCCAAAAAGATGGAGGAGAAGCTGTGAACACTGATGTGCCTTTGAGGCTTTGTACCTTTGAGTGTGAACAACAGAAGCAGTACAGAAACAGTTTGATGGGGGAGATGCCAGAGGCAGCCTTGGGCAAATATGTCTCTGCCAGTCAGCTCAGTATCTGAAAATCTGGCTTTCTCTGGGGGAAACATCTATGAAACTCTTTAAACAACAAACTGCATAAGATGATTTTATTGACTGATAGGATCCTTTGATATTATTTGAGTTTATTTATCCATTCATGGAGTGTGTATTGGGCACCTATCATATTATTGGCATTGAAAATGAAAGAGCTAGAGCTGTAACCTCCTGCAGTCAGGACTCAGTCTACTTCAGAACATGGAAGCACCCATAAACCCATCAGGCTAGGCGGAGGAAGGTTGTGGAGTTATGTATATCTGATGGGTAAAGATGTGTAAGTTTGGGCCAGCAAGATAGCTCAGTGGACTAAGTGCCTACCTAGACAAGCTCAGGGATAGGTGGTCAATCCTTGGCACCCCATGCCATGCCAGGCCTGCCCTGGGGCATGCTGAGTAGTTCACCAAGTCTGGGCGTGGTGGTGTACACCTGTAATCCCAGTACTGGGGAGGCTGAAACAGGAGGATCACTATAAGTTTGAGCTATATAGTGAGACCCTGTACCATATACATAAAAAATGTATAAATTCGACTCATGTCATGTAATTCAGTGGAAAGGTTTTAATTAGTGGACATTGTGATCAGACTTTGGTTTCAAAGCTATAACTGAGGCAGCAATATAAAGTAACAAATAGAACTAGAGGTTTGGGAAAGAAAATCAAGGAGGCTATTTTCTAGGCAAGATATGATGAAGGCCTGAGCTTCACTGGCAGAGTAAGCATTGAAAGAAAGATTTGGACTGCAGAGCTGTGTAGAGAGGCTGGGAGTGGTGGCACATTGCTGTAATCCCAGCTACTCTAGTGGAAGCAGACTGCAAGTTTGGGGCCCGCTTGGGAAACGCAATGAGGCTCTACCTCAAAATGTAAACATTTCACAAAGGGGTGGGGGATGCAGCTCGGTGATGTAGTACTTTCCTTGCTGCTGCTGCCTGGCTCCACGGCCTCTAAGCTTGTGGTGAGGCAGAAACAGCAGAGCAAAGGGTGTGGGAGAAAAGTGCTGCTGGCCTTCTGGTAGCTGGTGAGAAGATGGAAAGAGCAGGAGCCTGAGAGGAGGCGCCTTGGGGCTGCACACAGCGGAGTCTCCGAGGCTGCACCCCAGGCCCACTCCCTTCAGCTGGCCCCACCCCTGCCTTCAGCACCTTCCCGGAGTGCTGTGGAATGTGCATCCACCACTGGATGGACATGGAGCCCTCAAGGTCCAGTCGCTTTCCAAAGCCCCACCTCCAAACACATGGAACATTGGGGTGGCACTTTTTTCCCCAAGTTGACATTCATAGAACATCAACTAATGTTCACAGGACGCATCATGCCCTTGTATAATTCTCCTTGTCTATGGGCTGGTTGTAGGGTCTTCTAGGAAGTAAAATATGGCAGAAGCAATGACACATCCCTTCAGAACTTAGGCTACAAAAGAGAGGGAGATTGGCCTTCCTGAGATTCTGTCTCTGGCTCTTCTTGATTGGTTCCCCAGATGGAGAAGTCTATCGAGGAATAAAGGGTGACCCCGGGCAGATAGCCAGCAAAGGCTGGGACATCTTCCTGCTCAGAAATGGGATCTTGCTAACAGCCGAGCAAGGGAAGCTTCCTTTGTGCTGCAGCCCTGGTGGATGTGTTTATTGTCCCCTATGCCACCACCCAGTAGAGGACATGGCCAAGCTGCTGCTGGGTTGTTGTGTTAAACCAGTAAGTTCCTGGGGATGGTTGGTTACATAGAAATGGGTAACCGTGACAGACACAAGTGTCTTCGCAGTCCGGGAGCATCTTGAAAGCCTGTCTTGCCTCAGTCTTCCCTTCCTAGTTTTTCCCCATCGGCTTCCATTCAACCTATTAGCCCAATAGTTAATATAGATGAGAACAACCACGGATCCAGCAGCCAGACCTACTTTCTTTAACTAACTTGAAAGAAGTCTGAGAAATTGGAGTTAGGGTTACATGAATCTATTAGTGCCTTATGTTATGAGATGCAAATCCTCACTGCATCTTTAAGCAGCCTCTGCACATCAGCATCATAAATCCTTTTATTTTTTGGAGGGAACTTTGATTTATGACAAAGTATTATGAATACTCAGGTGGAAATCCTTGGAACCCCTGCCACACAGGGTATACACACCCATCCTCCAGGGCAGCCTTGTGCTGAGAGGTACAAAGGCCATGGAGGATCTTTTCTTAAACAAGGGGAAAAAAGTCAAAAGCATTAACTGGGTGTGGTGGCCACGCCTATGCTCCCAGCACTGGGAAGGCGAAGGCTGGGCTTCTCAGGGGGTAGCCTGGACTATGTGGTGAGTTCAAGGCCAATCTGAACTACATAGTGAGACCCTGTATGAAAAAAAAAATAAGGAAAACCAAATGGTGCAGGTCACCCATAGCCATAATCCTAGCTACTCAGGAGGTTGAGGCAGGACAGGAGGACTCTCTAGGCCAGTCTGGGCAGTTTATTGAGACCCTGCTTCAAAATAAACAAGCACCAGTCATGGTGGTATGGGCTAGTAATCCCAGTGACTCTGGCAGAAGGATGACACATTTGAGCAGCAGAGCCATTCTGGCAGGACCTTGTAGTAAAATTAGAAAAATATTTAAAAAGGAGCCAGGTGACGTGGCATACATCTGAAAACCCCTCAGTGAGAGAGGCTGTGAGACAAGAAGATCAGAACTTGAACCAGGCTGGTGGGACTAACTGCTCCTGGTTCTCAGGGATCACTGCCTCTGGAATCCAGGGGTCTTAGTGAAGATCTGGCATCTTGAAGGTGCCCTGGGAGCCCGGGGCATTCGGGGCGGGCGATGTGCCCTTGGGGCTCCCCTGGCCCTAGAGCTTGGTTTTGGGCTCCTTGTGCAGAGCAGGACCTGGGCAGGTGGGGGGCTGGGAGCAGAGTAGGAAGTGGGCACTTTTGGTGGGGGTCGGCAGAGAGCGCAGACCCTGCACATGCTGCACCTGTGATGTAGGCTTTGGCTCCAGGCAGGAGGCCTGGCGCTTCACGAACCACAGTTGACGTAGGACTTGTTCAGGTCCAGTCTGGCGGCCAGGCCTCCTGGGCCTCTGAAGAGGGTACCTGTCCATCTGGAAATGCGCTTCCAGCGTGGTATGCTGCTCCCTGCTGCAGACCTAGGCTGTGGGATCTCTCGGCCCAGATGGATGGACACACTATGCAAACACTGGTCCCAGGGTCCTTTGCAGGAACCCAGTGTCCTTTGCATAGGAATGGGAGGCTGAGGCAGGAAGAGTGACACTAGTTCAAGGCCAGTGTGTGTTACACAGGGAACTAACTTCATTTTGTAAAATTTATGTGAACTCCATTTTGTGATATCTTGTCCTCTCTTTTGTAAACTTCCACCTATGCCTAACCCACAAGATGTGAATGTTTGTACAAATAAGAAAGTGTTTCTCAGCATTCCAAGAGAAGATAAAGAAATGTTCTTCAATATTCCACAAAATGAGTTAAATTGTCCTTCCACTTACAGGAACAAACAAAATGCCTGAAAATGGGGGAAACTGTCATCAGATGTCCTTCCGACTACCGGAACAGAAACAGCCTAAGCCAGATAAGGACATATTCCTGTAGGGTTTTCAAAATGTGACCTTGTCTACAGGAACAAAGAGTCAACCCTTGGTCATGATTAACTCAAAATAAGCTTTGTGAAATCCCCCCTCTTCCCCCTACTCTTGTGGTTTTCCCTTTAAAAACTGTGCCTCACTTAAGATCAGTGCACACGTACTTGGAGATGAGAGTACCTGCTGCTGCTGAGCTCAGCTAAATAAAGTACTTTTTGAGTTGAGCCTGGTTTTTGATTTTTGGGTTACAGCACAAAGCAAACCAAAAGCCTGGCACAGGCTGCTACATTCTAGCTCCTGCTCTCCTCCTGCCTAGCACCATAAATCTTATCTTTGCCCTTGTAAATATGGTCATAGTTTTGGTCCTTGACCACATAGTTTGCTATGTGGTTAATGTCAACAAGTGTCTCTCTTTAATAGTCTACTTAATATATTCCATATACTTTTTTTTTTTTTTTTTTTGCAGAACCAGGAATTGAACTCAGGACCTTGTGTTTGCCAGGCAAGCACTTATTCTACTGAGCTATCTCCCCGGCCCTCTTAAAAATTTGTTTCTTCTTTTTTTTGTGTGGGTGTATTTCAGGGAAGGGCCTACCAGGTGTTGTGGGGCTCACTACTAGATCAGACTTATAGTGATCCACCTGTTTACAGCCTCCCAAGAGCTGGGATTGCAGGTTTGCATCACCACGCCCAGTCTCGGTGTGCCCCAGGGGCAGGGCCAGCACCGTAGGTCTGGGGATCGAATTCCTGGTCCCTGTGCCTGTTTGCAGGCCCTTTAATCTGCTGAGCTATTTGGCTAGCCCTTCCCATATACTTTGGATATTGCCCACAAGAGAATTGCCAAGTCTTTATTGTTCCACCTCATCTCTAGGATTTTCTTTTTTTTTCCAATTTTCCTTTCTTAAGTGTACTTTATTACTCACATTGGTTTGTGTGATAGTGAATTTTGCTTTGCATATTGTTCATGCATATAACACACTTTGAGAATCTCCCCCATGCTTCCTTGATACTCTTCCTCTTCCCTGAGAGTTTCCCTCTTTCCTGTCACCTCTTTCTTTCTTTTTAAAAAATTTTGCTCAAAATTTCTCCCCCCCCGCCTTTCTTTTTGGTACCTGGACTGAGCTCTGGATCCCGCTCTTGCTAGGCAGGCGCCATCCCACTGTGCTATTCCCTGGTCTGAGCCCAGAACTTCTTTGCCACTAATGCAACAGGCCCGGATGACGCTTCGCTTCTGTCTTCTACATATGATTCCCCTCATTTTCCAGGTCTTTGCCAGCCAAATTGTCCATGTTTCTTCTTCCCCATCGTTGGTAGATAACATCATCATCGTAGTCTTTTAGAGCAAAGTAATATCAGAATGGCCCCTCTTTATGGAAAGTCAGCCAACGCCATGTCTTCCCTCTCCACTCTGCTGTCTCTCAATCAGCGCTCGCCTTATCCTCATTTTCCATGTCTCTCAGGGCCTAGCTGCAATGCCGCAGCCTCAGCGACATTTTCCCATTCTTTATTGATTGGAAAGAGCAATTTATTTTTAGGGTTTTCCCCCAGACTCTGCCTAAACAGTGTCTTGCCTTCAGTGCTTTATTCTGTGCTGTATTTCCTAAAGAATGTTAGAAGAAATCTAATCCTTCAGAAGCATCCCTAATAAACTGTTCTTATTAATTAATTAATTAGATACAGGGTCTCACTGTGCAGTTTAGACTCACGGTGATACTCCTGTCTTAGCCTCCCCAGCGCTGGGACTGCAGGCACACACCAGCACGCTGACACAGCACATAGTACCAGGGATCAAAACCAGCTTGTCGCACTTCCCAGGAAGACACTTAGACTGCTGCACTACCTTCCTAGCTCCTTACATGATGTTGATTTATAGAATTTTTGCCCATTGCTGTTTTTCTTAAGAATGTCCTGATTTACATTAACCTACTGAAGTTGTTTGCAATAACATATAATAGAAACTTATAGTATAGTCTCAACTAAGCTTGTTTCACTCTTTTCTTTTTGCTTTATTTTAATGGCCTCAAATATTGTATTTTTAACCAGCAACATCACTGTCACCATTTTCCCTACCTTGCAGAACACTTCTGCTTCATGCAGTATCTGATCTCCTGCTGTCATGTTTTTCAGGATCCTATGTGTCATTTGTGGTTTACTGTTTTTTGATGGCTTTTGGATGTAGCAGATGTTCACATTCATCACAAGCAACATTCTGATGGTCTTTTCTTTTAGCTAACTCTGCTAGAACTTTGACGAGGCTTCTGAAAACCAAAAGACATAAATGATTAAACTACTACCAAGAGGAACTGGTGGAGAAATTGGAATTGCTGCCAACCACCATTAGCAAAAGAATGAATAAACTACAACACAGCATTTTAAATGGAACAATTACAAACTTTCAGAATATTATCAGCGGCTTATTGACAGACGACATAAAAATGATAAGAAGCAAAGTATTCAAATTGTAGAGTGCGGATTAGTGAGTCAGCCCAGTAAGAGGTACACCAGCTGCGTGGGGTGCAGCCAGCAGCCTGTAGTAGCGCTAGCGTCCGACTGGGGCGCTCTTGCGCAGTCTACACAAGCACAGTATTGTAGGGATTTAATCTGGTGTGACGCGAGTCTGTGTGTTACTTAGTTACTCCTAATACAGTGCAGAGGCTTTGTTTTCTCCTCCAAACTTGATCAATAAAGGCAGGAACCACCTTGCTCTGATCAGTGCTCTTCAAGGCAGTCCTCAGAAGTACCGTGGGGTTGACTCAGAATCCACAGTCGCCCTTTGGTGTCATCCAAAATATTTCCCTTGGAAGCTGCAATAACCAAGCAGTGCAGGTGGCTTTACTCCAAAAACTGAACTCATGTGAGTCTTGTCACTTATTTTATTACATGAAATATCACCCGAAGAGCATTGGGGACAACAAAGCTGCACCGTGCACGTACTTGGGCTCTGCCACTCTGAACAAGCAGGACCTTCATTGTGTATAACGCAGTCCATCTGCTTGCTCTCTTGGTCATTTGCATTCTTCCTTTTACTTTTCTAAGCTGTAAACATAAAGTGACTTATATATGGTTTTCTTCATATCTGCTTTAGCCTCCAGGTTAAGTCTGTAAGTGAGAGTTGATTCATTAATATTATAAAAATGTAACAGTAGACCATCTGGGACTGAAAGCTCAGAAGTGTTGAAAGCCAAGACAGTACTGGAAAGGTCCCACCCTCCCAACCGAAGAAGTCCCTTGTCCTGAAGCTGTGGATGGAGGTGCTGCTAGGGACTGGGCCTTACTGTGAGCGCAGATCAGCGGCCGCTGAGACTGGGATCTAAAGGGCCCCTGTCTTGGTTGCTCTTCTCTTGTTGCTGGGACAAATATCTGACACTCAGAACTAGGGAAGGAAAGGTTTAGCTTGCAAATAGGTTTCAGTCCATAGTTAGGTTTCAGTCCGTACTCAGCTGGCTCCAAGGCAGAGAGGCACAAGGCAGAGCGACAGTTCATGGTGGCAGCAATGAGCAACGGGACAGAGTGGCAGCGGCTCACGCAGCTGCCAGCCTCTCTCCCTCCTTATGTGGTACTGCAGAGCGTCTGCCCCAGGGCCCTCACACACACAGTCCCAGCATTGGATCAAGAAACAGTCACGCGCTCCAGAAGCTGCCCCCACGGCTATGTGAGGCTTTGGAGGGACAACTGGACACGAACCACAAGAGCCCCTCCAAAGCTAATGCATTCAAGCCTTGGTGTCCATCCTGTGCTACCCCCGGGGAAAGTGGCAGAGGCTTGGACGCTGCGACCTCAGGGAAGGAAATCGGCTACTAGGGGCTTTCCCTGCACTCTGCTTGCCGGCTGCGGTGGGCCCGCAGCATCGCTGTACCTTCCCACTGGCCATGAGGTGTGCCTTTCAAGAGGCTCAGAGCAAGGTGACAAAACAACTGTGGACCTCCACATTCAAAACTATAAGCCAAAATACGTCTTTATTGCCCTTAACTGGATTATCTCAGGGATGTTGCCACAGTAGTGGAAACTTCACTAACATAGCCATCAATTGTCTGACTAATAAATTTCTGAGGGAAAACCTTGATCCTTAGGTTAGCTGGTTGTTTATCAAACTTCTCTTTCCTTTGGCTCCTATGAAATAAATGGATTAAATCCTAACTAAAATCATAAAAGTGACAGAGATTCAGTTAGTGTCTGAATCTAAAGGTTGAGTTGACCAAGAAATAGATATAATAAAGCAATTATAAGGGTCAGGGAGATGGCTCAGTAGAATAAGTGCTTCCCTGGCAAGCTCAAGGGCCTGAGTTCAATCCCCAGTTCTCCAATTAAAAAAAAAAAACGCAATTAAAGTAATTCAACTTTGAAAATTTATTTATTTATTTATTTATTTACCATATGGGGATCAAACTCAGAACCTTGTGCTTGCCAGCTAGCTGCTTATGCTGTTGAACTATCTCCTCAGCCCTTACCTTTGAGAATTCATGATTTGACAGACTTAAAACACTTGCCTTGAAATTTATGCTTTGGCTTAGAATTCCAGTGTTCTCAATAAAAACATACAATAATGTAAATGAGTTGGGCCATTTGATTATATTTGTGTAGATTTTTTTAAATTCAACAATGATTGCTGTATTATGTGATGTTATCTTCGAATTAATTGTTCCTATTTATATCAGGCAATGTGAGATAAGTGTTTTGTTACAACTTACTAACTTGATCACATTTAAAGATTTATGCAAAGCCTTGCCAATTTTGTTTCTTTTAAAGAGATGCACTTTATTTTTTTTTAATTTTGTACTCTTTATTATTATTTTTAAAGATACAAAATAGTGATAGAAAAAAACAGCATTATACGTGATACAAGATTTCACTAAACGAAGTAATAGGAATTCAACAATTATTGCTGTATTATATGATGCTATGTGCAAATTAATTTTTCAGATTACCAGATATAAATGTACAAGTTTTGTTAAAAAAAAAAAACAATAACTAAGAGGAAGTGGAGGGGCAGTGGGAAGAACAAAAAAACAAAACAAAACAAAAAAAAAACTAAGAAGTTATAAAAATTCAAGAGAGAAAAAATATCAGAGTAAAAACAAAACTTGTAAGTATTAACTGCTCCTTTTTTATATTCATATAACTAGAATTCTCGAAGTAGAAAGGAGTACGCAATAAATATTTAAAGATTTAAAATGTCTGAATTTAGTTCAACTTATAATACCACATTTCCAAGAAAAATGAACCTTTTACACAAGAAATTTAAATAAAATTATAGTAAGATAGAGAAAAAATGAAATTGTCCAAAATTTATTGCAAGAAAAAATGATTAAAGCATATACATACAAAATATTATCCATGGAAGAACAAAATTAAACAGCATCTTATTCCACACTGGAAAGAGAAAGGACCAAGTGTGTAAGAAACTAGACTAATTAAAGGACTGAAAGAAAAAAAAAATCCGTCCTCTTTGAATTTTATACCTAGGAAACATACCTTTGAAAACTATAAGTAAAATATTTTCTAGTTATACAAACTTGAAATATTTTAATACCTCCAGACGTAGCATATAGGAAATAACAAAGAGCATAATTCAAATGGCATAAGAAGTTGCAGTATGCTCCTGGGTGAACAATAAAGAGCTCTCAAAGTGATAGTTGTGCAGGACTGTATAAGATATATTACATGAACTCTTTTTTTTTTTTTTTTTTTTTTTTTTTTTTTTTTGTCTTTTTGAGACAGGGTCTCACTATGCAGTTCAGGCTGGCCTTAAGCTCACTTTGTAGCTCAGGCTGATCTTGAACTCACAACAATCCTCCTGCCTCAGCCTCTTGAGTGCTGGGAGTACAGGCCTGCGCCACCATGCCCAGCTACATGAACTCTTATTTAAAAGGTCATTGAAGATTTCTATGAAACAGTACCAATACATGTATTTTTTTCATATATATGTATGTGTTTGTGTGTATAAAAGACAGGAAAAAAGTAATATAAAGTCAACAGAAAATGGAAATATACTTTTTAAAGTTTCTAATACTAGGAGAAGATATCAAATGATGCCTTTTACATAAATTGTAATTCAAAGATATAGTATAAATCTTAAAACAAAAATTAAGATTAAGCAATATTCAGAAAATTAAATATAATTAATTAAAAATTAAATGTTTCAAAACAATTGAACTAAGAAAAAGTTTTCATGATAGTAAAGAAGTACTAAGAATAAAACATAAGATAAATACCAGAATGACAAATAAATGACCTTCACTTCTGACAGTTTGGGGATAGGATATCGCACAAAGTTCTAGTGTGTCGTGGATAATGACCGTGACACTTATTGGTGGCCAGGTGTCACTTGTGGGACTGAGCTACAGCTATTTCCTTGAAATCCACCCTGTAGTCCCATATGGAATCATGACCAGAGAAGTCCATTTGTAGAGTGTGCTGATAGACACATTTTGTTGCTGTACATAAATGAATAACTGAAAGACTACTATTGTATTCCTCTTTTTTTTTTTATTATTATTTGGTTTTTTTTTGTCTTTTTTTGAGACAGGGTCTCGCTATGCAGTTCAGGCTGGCTTTAAGCTCACTTTGTAGCTCAGGCTGGTCTCGAACTCACAACAATCCTCCTGCCTCAGCCTCCCGAGTGCTGGGATTACAAGCATGCGCCACCACACCCGGCTTTGTATTCCTCTTATTCTCCTGAGCTTAATTGTTTGCCCTATTTGGTGGGTTCTTTCCATTCTCGTTCATGAGATTGTGATCATTTTTCTCCCTCTCTAGAACATCATTTAGTAGTCCATGTAGGCTTGGCTCTGTCATCATGAAATTCTTTAGTTGTTCTTTGTCGTTGAAGTATTTTACTTCTCCATTATACTTGAAAGACTTTTGCAGGGTGTATCAGTCTGGGTTGGAATTTGTTTCCTTGCAAGACTTGAAGTACTTTGCTCCATGCTCTTCTTGACTCGATGGTTTGTGAAGAGAAATCTGCCGTTATTCTGATGGGTTTTCCTTTAACTGTGATCTGTTTCTTTTCTTTAGCAGCTTTTTGTATACTGTTCGTGTGCTGAATTTCTGGGATCTTGATTCTTATATGACTGGGAGTGGTTTTAATTGGGTTGATATTTGGAGTTCTATATGGTTTGGTTACCTGAATGTCAGATTGTTGCCCCATATTTGGGGAGTTTTCTGCTATTGATACAGGGAGAAAAATTGATCTCAGGTGGGTGATCTCCAAACGATAAGCTGGACCTCCAAATAACATAGGGAAAAATGATCTCTGGACCTGACCTGTATGAGTTTGTGTTTTCTAAAACCGAAGAATGAATTTTAGGAACAAACGGAGGTTATGAGCAGAATAGATTTATTGAGGGAAAGAAAGCTCCTGTCCAAGAGAGGGACAGGAGGGGGGCCCAACTGGGTAGTTCCTCCAGAAGCTGTCTCTCCCAAGGACTTTTATAGAGGAAAACCATGTGGTGAGGCAGGTCTAAGGTGGGGAAGACATAGGAACTCGCTTAGGTGGACAAGAGGTGGGACAAAACCATGGTTAACCAATGAGATTACAAGCACCATTGCTCAGGTAAAATTGATTAAGTTCAAGAACAAACTGGGAAGTGCGTCAAGTAGCAAGCGGGCATGAATATGGGACAGGGTCTCTTCCTGTTGGGGGTTGGGCTAGTGACTCATTTAGGCCCTTTCAAAGTGATTGATACCTATCTAGAATATCAATCTCTGATGCCCATCCCTAGGGAAGTATCTATCTGTGTTTCCTCTTTTTGTCCTGGTCTCAAGGTGTGGCCCATAGGGAGTGTCTGTATCTTCCAAGTTGCAAAGTCACCTTGTCTGCCATCTTGTCTCCTTGAGGACCTGGCCCTGTCTGACTGCCTAGAATATTTCTAACTCAGCTGCCTACAACACTATTACTTCTTCCCATATTCTTTTTATACCATTTGTATTAGGTCTGAGAAGCCCACCGCGTGAAGAAAGACTCCAAGAGACGTCCTCTCATGCAAAAGCAAGGGGATTTTATTACTACGTGCACGTAGCGCGATCTGAACACACAGGAACAGAGCGCGCCCCAACGTGGTGGGTGCAGTTTTTAAAGGCAAAAACCACAAGATAGGAGGGGGTGCAAGCAAATTACAGAAGCAAATCGCATTGGTTAGTGAGGGGTAACATTTAAAATAATTGGTAGGTTTGAGAATATGGCCTTAAAAGGGAAACTAAGGGGGACTAGTTTAAAGTGTAACTGAACAATGTGACCTATTTCACAAA